>WURV02163819.1:0-15242 GCA_011762755.2 Epimenia babai
ATCTATAATAAATTATCATAACCAATTTGTCATATTTACCTACATATATATATATATATATATATATATATTCACCTTACCACGGTAAATGACCAGTGAAACAACAGATTAATTGTCCACATATTGCTACATACCACATATTACCATCAACTATTAATGTTTATAATGCAGGCTTTGGCCCCATACCTTTGCCTGCACAAGGCAGCTCTGCGACCCTACCGGCTCCATCCACCAGTGTACCAATAGCTAAAGTCCAACCGCAACCCAGCCATCCTCAAGCACCAGTGACTGTGCCTACTCAACAAGCTACAGCCCCACCCAAACAATCTCCAGCACCACCCAAGCGACCACAGCCTGGCACAAGCGCCGCACCCCAAGGCACACAGCATGCTCACACACTTCCAGCCCGTATGGACCCACAGAAGCAAGCCGAGCTCCAAAAGATAACATGTGTGCATTTGTATAATATATATTTTAGAACAGAATATCTTTAGCAATTGTGAATATTATAGTCAAGTTGAATATGTTTCTTATTCATTTCTAGTAATTACTATTACCACGAAATGCACAATAAATAATTTATTGTGTAAGGTAATTGTGTGACAAATGCCTCCATATGTACTACTCAAAATTAAAAAAGCTTTCAGTATGATTTTTGATAGTTGTTGCTAATTTTTTACAGCATTGTAGCATATTGCACTATATAAAACATTTCTACATTTACATTGTATTATTACAGCATATTGTATTTGCAATTTTTTCATTGGATCCCTTCACAAGTAATTATAACTGATATGCATGTTTAAACCGTCGCGTAACTCATTTCTCCACCTTAATACCACCTATCTCCACCTCTCCACCACATAACCTTTGTCCAGTTAAGATGTCCTGTACACTATGCAAATCAATTTTGTTGATATGTGACAATGAGAGATGAAGAACTGTTGGATGTCTCACCTGCATATATTTGATTTGTCAGTTTTGGTGGAAACAACTACCTCTTGCATTTTTTTGAGCTGTTTAGAGAGAAATATACATTTTGAGTGCGAGTCCTAGAGGCAATTACGATATAGGGTCTCGCCATTCTTTTGTCACCCTTTTTACCCCGCACCCCCTCTTCCTCTGTATCTGTATCTTCTAACTACATTACCTGTCCTCTGGAACTAATTGCAAATTTTACAGCCACTCCCCTTTGTGTAGTCACTCTGAGCCCCCTAGCAAGCTCTCCTGCTCTTGCATGGTGTACAGGTATCAATAGGTGTGTGACATGTGTCTCTGGCAAGGAAATTAATGGTGTTGTATGTCAGTTTTATTGATCAGGTAAACAGCAGAACTTAACCAGAGATTAACCAATAAAATCACGAGATTTGTTAGTGCGAGCATAAAACGCTATATGAAATGCCTTATTTTGATACTCCAGGTGAAAATAATCATTATACATAAACTATGTGTGTAAGCATAAGATTGATACCTCTATCACCTCTATTTGCTACCGGTGTGTATACAAAATATATAGTAGCTATTTTCTGATTATGGTGAGACTTTTTGATTTTTGAGGAGTATAGTTATTTTTGTAATTCTTGATCACATTTCACTGTGGCTGCATCGCATCTTTGACATTATTCACACGTGCAGTTTGTGTCTTGTGTTAGCTTTACCTTCTACCACATGTATGTATAAAAGGCTTGCCATTGGAGTTAACAAGTCACATCTCTCATGATTTTTTCTTTCCCAGTCCATATGTAATAGGAATAACTTACACAGGTATTGTTTCTTTTATAGTTAAATCAACCAAGACCTCAATATATTTCTTAAAGACACAATGGCAAAGGACTGGTTTTGCCCGCATTTGAACCATTTCCCCATCTATTTCTTTAAAAGTGTTCTACCAATTAGGATATTCCATTCCTGTTAAGCTGCCAAGAAGAACACGTCGATGAGGCAAGAACAGCATTTGGCCTTTTTGCGAGAAAGAATGAGAGAGTTCAAGGTGGCCGCAATAAAGGCGAAGAAGAATGATGACATTGAGTTAGCCAAGAAGTACTACAGAAACGCGAAGGGATGTGAGCCAATGATACAGGCTGCAGAAGCAGGATTACCGGTTGACTTGTCACAGGTTCGCGTTGTCTTAAGTTTGATGCTTTATAGTGGAAAGATCGTTAGATGTTAATAATAATAATAATAATAATCCATTTGTTTTGCAGGCGCCCTAATAACTACTATGTCTCTAAAGCGCCTATATACATTTTGTGTGATAACTAATTATATTGCATAACACAATAGAATGTACATATAAGTTAAATCATAGCCTAACAAGTTGAGTCATTGCCAAATGTTACACTCCGGCACTGCAATATCCTGGTACAACTGCCTCGTGCAATATATTGGGCAAGTTACAATAACATGAAAGGTAAGTAAACACTTATAAGACCACAAGTATCAGCCAATAACGTCTTTTTGATGCGGTTTAGAGTGTGAAAATATATTTTTATATTTAAATTTAATGTTTATTGAAGGTATTCCATGCAGATATAATACTTCCGGTTTATTTTGAACATTCGTATATCACCCATCAAGAATGTTAAATGTTTACCCATTTTAGGGATGGTTTCCTCCAGCGATTGGGGATAAATGACTGAGGGTCATCGCAGAAAACTATTGTAATGGGCGGATTCGAACTCATGACCTTTTGGTTACGAGTGCAGTACTCCTACCACTCGACTCACTGCAACTGAGTCTCTTAACATACTAATTTATGTTAATTTAAAAAATTAACATCTATGAAAATGTATATTTAACGAAACTATGCTGCATAGATAAAACTACAATAGCAGCTCTTTGGACAACTCGTGTGAAAATGGATGTGAAGCATATTATATTTGTAAAAAACTCTGCTGTTTAGTTATAATATTGTTATGTGAACCTTGTTTTGAGCTAGTTTTATGTTAGCTATTCCACCAATGAGGTCCATTTTTTTTTAATATTGGTAACGTTAGAGTGACTGCTAGTGCAAAAAAGGTAACAAGGAAAGGTGAGGTTTTGGTGCCACTTTATAATTAAATGTCAGTCGCACGTACAATATTGCCCTGTTACATCCCTGAGATATTTTTATAATAAACCAGTCCACGACCAATCTTTCTCAATAATCAAGCACGAAAATCTTGCTCATTTCCTATTGTGGAAGGCGCGGGAAAAAATTCCCGCTTTATGCTGGTTCGAACTCACATGAAAGCAGCGCTTCTAACCACTACGCCACTGGCGCAAAAAAATGACTAAGATGAGAGGACACATATAGTACCAATCTACCCACCGGTCAACTTTTCTGCGATGATCCTAAGAATGTCATACATCCCATATTGGAGGAGTGAACCCTTCTCCATAATGGATAGAACTTTGAAATCTTTGAGTGTCAAAGTCATTCTTTCTGCTCTGAATAGCTGCCATAACCATTCATTTGTAAACCTCATCTGAGAGCCTTTATCGGCTGATACTTGCAGTCGATACATAAGTCGATATATTTTAACTTGTGTACCATTTTACCTTTGTTTAGGAATTGGACTTGTGTTTTTAGATCACTGAAAGATGAGGAATTGTTTGTTCTTCAGGTGCCCGAAGCTCCGTCCCTAGACGATGACGATGAAAGGTTTGTCGTGGTCTCTGCTGACGAATGTACAATCTCGGGAGACAGAGAGGAGATGTATAAAAGTTTGGAGCAATCACTCCTTCAACAGATTCGGGTTGGTCAGCTACATTAGATTAACGATGTTCCATAGTTTTAGCTACCTGTCCACATCATTTACACTGTCTTGTCATGGTATCAACTACTTAGTAAGTTATCATTATAAAGGTTAGGGTTATGTGTTATACAAGTCCACTCTTATACTTTTATACCTTTTTCTGGGCTGTGTGTCATCATGGGAGCACCACCAAATGTATTAGGTAATTTTTACAGATCCATTTTTCGTTTATCAGTGGATAGATCGCTGGAATTGAATCCAGAAAACTCTTGTTCAAACCCTGCACTATACTACCTATGGCTTTGTTCGGGCCAATTCTTACCAAAGGTTACCATGGAGGTCTTGGTTGCCCTTGCAAAGCGGTTATGGAAGACCTCACCTCTGCTGTGCTTCGCGTGCTGTTGGTCTCAGTGGGGAAGCAGTTAGTGAAGTGGTAAGAGAACTGCACTAGTAACCGACGGGTTCGAAGCCGCCCACTCATTGGTCGACTTTTCTGCGATGATTCTTGGAAAGATTGCTGGAGTAAACCTGTCTCAAAAATTGGGCGATGCTTGATATCCTAGACGGAGTGATATGCGTGTGTCGAAGGTATTGTATATGCGTCTAATAGCTGCCAAAAATATTGCATTGTAAACCGCATCTGAGAGCCTTATTAGTTGATAATTGCGGTCTGTAAATGTAGTGTTTTGGTCCTAATTTTGATGTGTGTTATGTTATTTTCTGACGACGCTTAAGCCATATCAATGTTTTTAAATAGTGTATTTATTGACGTAAAGTGTGTTAGACAGCAATGCTATTAGTGCCCTCTAAATCAAAATATTTTATTCCATTGTACTTTATCTTACCCCTCCTCGCTACTTTTTCATCTCATTGTAAATAATCACCAGTATTATATCGGCTTTTGCCACCATACATCACTTGCATTCTTGCATTATCATTATTTAATACGTTGGATATTGATACTAAATTTTAATATTTTGGTTTATATACGTAATATGTCTTTTATCACATTTTCATTAAGTTTTACTAACATTGTCAGACATCTGTCACCAATGCCCAACACTACACAAAGATTGGAGACATCCCTATGGCATCCAAGTATGTAAAACTTAAACTATTTGTCCATAAATTTATGTTTTCATTATTTTTTTGGTAAGAAGACATTAATGCAGATGACATAGCACTTCTATTATTAGCTCACTGAAGCTTATGCTCAGTGAGCTTTTTTGATCAACCTCCATCCGTCACTCCATCTAATGTTAACATTTTTTTTCAAATCTTCTCAAGAACCATTTATGGTAGAGCTTTGCCATATGGCAGAGATTCCCCCCAGGGTTGGTCTCATTTTGATATGATAAGCATATCATCATCGGACCAAGGGGAAGTAATTTCTGTTGATGTTTGTATCTTAAGTTTAGATATCTTGTTCTTAAGAACTGTTGGTCGCAGAGCTCTACAATTTGGCAGATATTATCCTTGAGTAGGTCTCCTTTAGATTTATTAGCTCATCTAAGCCATGCTCAGTGGGCTTTTCTGATCGGAGTTTGTCCGTCGTCCGTCCGTCCGTCCATACATCCGATGTTAATATTTTCTTTAAAAAATCTTCTCAAAAATCTATCGCAGAGGTCCACCATTTGGCAGATATTGTCCTAGAGATGGTCTCCTCTAGATTTATTCATGGTATCGCCATTGCAGCTAGGGGGAGTAACTTTGACCGATTTTATAATATTTTATAATATTTTATAATATTTTTTATTAAAAAATGTTTTTCTAAACCAGTTTTTTAAGAGTTCTGCCATTTGGCAGATATTGTCCTCGGGTTGGTATCTTTTAGATTTGTTTAGCATCTCATCATCGGAGCAGAGGAGGGTAATTTCTATCGACTTTTTTATTTTAAAATCTTCATCTCCATGTACTCTTAGTGCGAGGGTCTGCCATTTGGCATATATTGTCTGTGTAGCTTTTATTCAGATTTGATTATGGCATCTCTATTTAGGCAATTTGATGTGATTTCAGCCAAGGTTTTTCCACAAACCTGTATTTTCTTCTTTCAGTATCTTGATGGGTATTTTCAGGTCTCTTTGGCCTCTTGTTTTTGATGTCAGGCAGTCTCCTTGTTGTCTTCTCGTTCTAATATCAAGACGGCCTACTTGGCCTCTTGTTTTGTCTTTTCAGGTGTGCGTATTGAGGCCTCTTGTTTAGTTGTGGGTTTTTATTTACTGTTGAATAGTTTTTCAAGTTTTCACTTACATTCAAGCATCTGAAGTGCTTCTTTTATTTGACATTTTATATTCTTTCTTTGTTTTACTTGTTATTTTTCAGTCAGGTGAGCGTCTCGAGGCCTCTAGTCTATAAATCTCAAGCAATTGTTTATCCCTGATTGATGGCGTACACCCATTTTTTATTTTAAGCCTAAGAATAAATAATTATACATGATTAAAATGACCGGAATCAACTATTCATATACGTCATGGGTGAGTGTAAGAGTGCCAGATGATGCACTGCTAGTTAGCTTCAATAATCAGATTACTGGGGCAATCATTGTGAAGGCCATTCCAGGCCCTTTACACAACCAGCCTATAAATGTGGTTAACACGACAAATGGATTCACCTCAGTTACATGGGTGGAGACAAAAACTGTGGTGGAAAACCACAAAATTAGTGCATTGCTATGGTAGCCGGATAGGTATGTTGCTTAACCCAAAACGGTTACCTTTTCACTTTATGGATAGGTATGTTGCTTAACCCAAAACGGTTACCTTTTCACTTTATGGATAGGTATGTTGCTTAACCCCAAACAGGTACGTACCTTTTATATCGCTTAACCACAAACACCTTTACACTTTGTCGGTGGTAGCATATCCACTGAACTAAAGATGAATGGAGCAATAGGCTGGGTAAATACATCTGGGCCATTAACAACCCTTTACAAAGCTAGCGTAAGGAGGCTATGGTTAACACGAACAAAGTAGCTTCATTTATTCTCGTGGGGAACCCTCCGAGTGAAAAAAATCACTAGTCTAGCAAACAAATATCACGTGCGCTTATGTCCAAGTTGACTGGCATAAAATACCTGGTCAAAAGATAGGATGGAAAACACAAGGTCGGCACTCAACCAACCATCTTAACAACAACCGTACTGATTCACTTAGAATAAAGAAAAATCCGGAGGTTTTATGTATATAATTTTATTACAATTTTAATTATACAAAATACATTTCGCAACACAATCACGTATCTACAGAAGCGTTAACATAACTAGAACACCGAATAAATTATTACCACTTAGTACACGGAGAACAAACAATCGTGTTATATGAATCATAAACGAATCGTATGGCTACTTGATTTTACAACCGTAATATCTACCGTAAAAATCGCGGTATACGCAGGTAATTGCTTTAAGTTTATCATAAATGAGGTGAAAGATGTGCACCAATGTACAGGTAAAGCCTGCAACTCGTTTCTACTGACCGTTCTATAACTTTATAGTCAATTGCGAAAGAGAATTCATGCGAGGTCACAAATAAAGCCGCTTGCACGGAAAGAACATTACGCGGTCATTCGCTAAGCAACTGTAACTGGCACCAGTCTTACAAGATATCTCTTCCAGTCTGTTTTTATACCTATTTTAGTTCAATTGCCACGGATGTTTTTGCCGTGTTTCTCATAGTAATTAGAGAAGTTTTGTGCGAAATAAGATCGTTAACGAAAAGAACTGCCACAGAAAAAAATGAACCGTTTTCTGCCGTAGAAACTTTAATCATGAGATGCGACCTCCATCTAGAGGGAACGAGGAAAACTTCAATACGCTGGCTAACACGGAAATTGTTTTTTAATGTTGACAATCGATGAGAGGCAAATTTATGACTTCGACAAATGTTTATAAATCATATTTAAAGGCGAGATTCGTATAAAAAGAGGTCAGGGCGTTAAGTACAACCTTTTAATGCTGGACCCTATATCCTATTCCTGCCAGAAAAATAAAAAATTCTAACACTGCTTTAGGATATATCCTGTTAGAATGTGGTATTTCGCCGTAAAATTTAATTAAACACCTCGATTCAACAATTATAGGAGCATGCCCCTAGGAGGGGGGGGGCAGTCTAAATAAATCTTATATATCTTATTAAAAAGTTGCACTGTCCTAAGATACAACGTCTCATTGGGTACATCTAGGTTAATCGATAAATGGTCTCCGGTAATTGAATTATACGCAAAATATCTCCATAAATTAAAATACAAGCCCGTATACCTTATTTTTCCTAAAAATATATATTTTCATCTTACAACTGTTTCATTTTTTGCAAATACGTATATGAAATGTGGATAATCAAAAAATGACACAACTCATACCTGGCCTTATTTTAGTATACTGTTTGTGATCACGCGTATATACATGTACACACACAATGACTTCTCGTTTCTCGTTTATGTGGACATGGACGAAGAACCATGGCATGGGTCAAGTCTATCGTCATGCGACATGCGATAAAATGCGATAAAATGCGTCAGACATTGCGAAATATCGGGTGTGGTGAGGGGGCGGCAGTGGCCACTGATAAAATAACGGCACTGACTCTGCATCGTGCACCCACGTGCATACCGGCTCAGTTAACAGATTTTTCTGCTGATAAGTGGAGCAAAAGTAAATCTCGATTATACATGATGCATGGGGATATTTTTATCAAAAAATTTAGTCACAACATTAATCATCTAAGTGGATAAAAACCAGTAGAAATTCACGATAATCATAAACAGAGTAAAAAAAGTGATAAAAATCAATAGATAATATATAACGATATCTCGTAAAATTGGATGAAGCCAGTAGTGATGTAGTATTTTTATACTGTGCTTACGCATACCACGTTTAAAGAGACCATGTCCAACGATACCATGTTCAACGATACCATGTTTAAAGATACCATGTTCAAAGATACCATGCTAAGAGATACCGTGCTAAAAGATACCATGTTGACAGTTACCATATTTACAGACAGTCTATAAATACACCAATAATACCGGTATTATAATTATATAATATCGTCATCTACAAATACATTGTTTACAAATACCATGTTTATCATGTTTATCAATACTGCACACGACAATCTGAGGAGTGGGTGTACCCACCAGTGACATGTACTTAATGACTGTGTATCGAGTGTACAGTGTGTCGTGTATCGGGTGAGCACCCATGTGCTGTGCTCCACATTCAGGGTTAAATGACTTCAGGCTCCATACATAGCTATTGGCCTCCTGCTTCCCAGTAGTAGTTCCGCTATGAGAAGAACAACCAAAAACCCGCCAATAATCTATGACACATACATTAGCTTGTTGTCAAAATACTTGGTAAAATATTGCATTTTGTTTAACACGCAATAAAATTGTAATGTATAGATGGAACATATTTTTCGTTTTAGAAATTTTGCATGATGCGATGTCTTGGATTTGCTGATTAAATAAAATCTTCCGGTAAAATAGTAAAGTAATTCGATTCCTGAAGGCTTTTAGTAAGACAACAAAAACATCAACAAAACAAGAAACAACGAGGATACATTAAAGCTGATACATTCAGTATTCTGTGTAAATCTTTTCAGTCTCCACGGTTGATAAGTGCTCCCGTGGCAAGAGTGTGCTTATTAGTAGGATACAGGTGTAGATAAACAGGTGTTCTGATATAAACGGACGTTCTCAGGTATTTTGGTGTACTATATCATGCATCAATGGCATCCTTTCTGAGATGAAAGCCAAAGGGACAAAAATCATCAATACTGTCACGGGAATATCTTCAGGAAGTGGATGAAATGTAACGTAAGACAACCGAGAAACACAAGTATTAGACTTTCATTTCACCTGTACAATTTCACCTGTACAATTTCACCTGTACAATTTCACTAATAATGATATTATGCTAACCTTTTTGTAGACTATTGACATATTGCGATTGATAATACATAATAAGCCGACTCCTAACATATTAAACGTCAGTTTGAGAGAAGGCCACTGGAAAAGGCGGTTGTTTTCACGCGATGCTATCAATAGTAGTAGTAGAGTTCCATCTACAGTATTGGGTCATTAGATTCTGACATTTTCTGATAAACCACTCCAATAAATCTTTGTCAATATTCAAGAAGGAAATTCTGGCTAATTTTATAAAATCAGGGGGTGCGGGGTACAAATTTCGAGAAGATTGCTAAGATTCCAACTTGTGGTCTCTCGCTTAAAGTGTCTCCAATGTTAATCAATCAATGTACTGCTGGGACCCTGGGCTGTTAGGGAGGTTAAGGAGGGCGGGGTCATCTTTGATGGTGTTCGCTATAATCTAGGCCAACATGCATCAAAATCTACCGCAGGTAGTGAGTGTAAAGCGCGTTCAGTTTTCTAGCTACAACGTATTATGACCATGACCGCGTCAAATGTGACAGTTAAATCAAAAATGGCCATCGTAATCTCCATGAGAGGCAATTGGTTTAGAATACTTAGGAAAAATGAATACTGAGGAAAAACGATACGTCAGACAAACGGGAATTAATTTTAAAAGATGAAGCTACGAAATCAGCATCACCAAACATAATCCTGACACATCGAAATAAAAGATGAGTTACATACATTTTGATGAAATTCCAATTTAATTTATTCTTGATTTTTCGGCAACTGATATATTTATTGTATCTATAATTAAATTCGTCCACAATTAAATTGAACATGTCGAAATTACGACGCGTAAAAAAATTACGCTATTTTGAAAGTAAAAGCAGACTTTTAAGGTCAAATTCGACCAATAGAAACCGTAGAACTGGCCAATCTGCAACTGGATTTTATGATCGATGTCTTCGGCATTTAGACGACGGTATTAACAGACAGGGGAATCCCCATAACCGAGCATGTGCAGTAGATTTGAGGTATTTTCAACTCCGCAAACAATGACTCCGTTAAAGATATTTTACCTCTCTTATAGTTGAGTTTCATTAAGAGAAATACCTCGAATATATCCGTGGTCAAAAGACGCGAGTTTAGCGTACGACCTTTTCAGTCTACAACCTGTTTAATCCACAATTCATTTGGTTTACGACTAGTTCAGTCCACAACCAGCTCGGTCCACGACAAGCTTAGTTCACGATCAGTTTAGTCTACGATCAGTTTAGCCTACGACCAGTCGTCTATGACCGGTTCCATCGAATGCACAGACCATCGTCACATCACACGATAGATACGCTGAAGAATGAAAATAATTCAGAGATATCGCGGAAATTGTTAAAATGCGAGGTCATTTTTACGAAGATATTTACTTAAAAAAACATACCTTATATGGCAGACCTGGTGAGAACAGCGCATTAATCTAAAACATGATTTAGCAAATGACAATATTGTGATAAAGTGGCATGTATATTGTATAGAGTGAGAGATACGTATAATTGACATTAAGCAGTTGTATATACTGTAACGTAGCAGAGATGAGATTTTTTGTTAAGTCAATAGAGACCTGCGCCTGTGATTCTCGCGGATAATTCGCCAATGTTCACAACAGTGAGGGCAAACCTTGATGCAGATATGCTACAGAACAGATACGAGACACGATAAAACCGGGTTAGATCTAACATGGATCTAATGTACATATGGGAACCAGCGGGCCCAGGAGGCAAGTTCCCCGGCAGTATTTATCGCAGTCCGTTTAGGGTTCGACATTATTCGCTGGTGTCGTTTAAACCATTATGTAATGATACCACACTAAATATGTCCTGCGAAAAGACATGCCCGACCATCCAGTTCTCAGTATAACAGTCAAAAAAAAACTCTAAAACGTCGAAAGGCTTTCATGTTCCTACCGGGATGAATATGACAGTCGCAATACGTCATCTGAACCGACAGGTTGTAGAATTAGGTTGTATATCAACCATTCACACAATCATGGTTGCCTTTTATAATAGTAACTACGGCAGTATGGTCTCGTATTCATCCACTAATTACGGAACTATATAAAAGGGGAGGTAAGGCATATTCCACATGGTAAACGTGTGGCACTCGATGAACCATGTGGAGTTAATCTATATAAACACATTAATGAATTCGTATTTAAAACTGGTGTTGATTAGAAATTAATGACACATACATACATACAAACATACATACACGTGTATACGGCGTTTATATACAGAGATACACTATAAATATACATGTATCGTTACATAATTTTTAAATGCACTTTTTCGGCCAAGTTAAACTACAGTTGCTCAGATCGAATTGGTAACATAAGTCAATAACCTTTCGTGATTCAACCAATCGTATTCATGGTAAAAAAGAGTATGAATTTAGCCAATCGTCTCGGGCAATACAACATAATGAAATCGACCAATCATGTGCGTGTGTGCTGACACTGTACATGTCGGCCTCAGCCAATGACGAGCTCTGTTGGGATTTTGTGTAGCGACGTTTATCACAAACAGCTGCCTGCTTCGCGGGGACAGGATGAGCCAATACGATACACGAGCCTATTTATATGTACCGTCATGTCATTTCGTTGCCCCCTCTCACTCCCGCCAGGGTAAAGGAGAAAATTTTTGTGTTAATAGTAACCACAAGCATGCGAACCGCGTGGGCGATCAATGGTCACTGCACTGGTCATCTGTCTAAGGCTGCGAGTAAGTCACACGTGATCCAGTCTCGCATGAGTGACTCCAGAACTATTTTTTACGACCTACTTATGCACCACCACCTCGTGCCAGTATGTCATATATGAAGCCTGTCATCATACGTCATACATATCTATATATAATTTACATATAATTTCTAGTTTTATGCCACAACACTGTCAACACTCACATTACAAGCCATGCAATTCTCCGCGCGCCTCCATTTCCCCGAATCTACCTCGATATTTACTGTATATTGACTGTATATTTACTGTATTTCCCATAAATACGTGCCGCGCATCACCTACTTCATTCGCCACTTAATTCGATCGCCGCGCGTCTCGATCGCCGTGAATTCTCCCGTGGATTTCTCTCGATGTTTTATGTCCGTCTCCGATTATAAATCTCGCGGCCTGCACACGTCACAAATCATAAACAGAATCCCCGAGGAAATTGACCGCGTAGGAACACAAACAGAGACGACGGCGCTCTCGCTCCGAGCAATGGCAACAGGTATTAACGGTGAAAAATAGCGAGACGAAATTTGTACACGATAATGACGCGTGAGGATCTCGATTGAAATGTTTTCGCGCGTCGAACTTATCGTTAAAACCCGCCGAAATTTACCCAAAGTAACCCGATAATGACGCAGCGAGCGACAGTGCGAGGAGAATCGCGAGTGATTTCGTGAGGGTAGCTGCCGACGATGGCGTAAAAGTCCGGTGTGGAGAGCGCGTTGAACTTGGGGGGATGAAGTAGTACTGGTTTTTGTCATCTTCCGACCGGCTGTTTCCTTCCTGTTTGCCCGCTCCCCCCTGGCCGCGACCCCGCCCCTTGCCGTGCCTGTTATTCTTGTGCCTGTGCACGGACTTTCGACCGGGGTTGTAGCCCGACCCGGTGTCGACGTCATCTCCCGAACCACTCTGAACTTCGGTGTCCTCATCGTCCGTCCCGCTCCCTGAACCACTCCCACTGGATTCCACATCTGAATAAGCGAACGAGCAACGTTGGTTAGTTAAGAATTGGCTCATTACCCAAACATTACTCGTCAGTAATTGTTGTGTATGACCCACATATACGTAGAACATAAGAGACCATGCGTGGAGCATGCGTAACATCTGTAACGCAGCAATGACGGAGGGAGTGGACTCTATCTTCACTATAGCTAACGCAGATTTTAGTTCACCCCAGGAGCTGCTACAACTTGCAGATATGGGAAACGTGACATTTATCTTTTATATACAGTACCTCAAGGCCACTGCCTAAACTTTCCGAGTAACCATTCAAAATAAGTTTTTCGGTAGGAGGCCAGTTCTGAAACAGGAGCAAGTGTGTCCCGTACTTATGCACTTCCTTAGAGAGCATACCTACACTTTCATCATGTGTAGGCGGGTACTCTATCATCTGACCTTTCCCCTTTCTTTATATACTGTGAGGCTTACCACTCTAGCCATCGCTTAAAGTTCAACACGTCATCTCTAAAACCACATGAGTGACACTTAGCAAAGGAACTTTGGTATGCTATTATTGCCAAGGCGAATTTTCAGCGTTGAAAGAAGTGCCACCATGAAGCCCTTCTCTGTCTTCATTAAGAAGCAATTTCAGTTTGTGATATGATCACGGTATATAGCTTACTATAGTCACTACAATAATATTTCAAGATTGAACTAAGATTATTAAAGATGCTGCACCTAGGTCATGCTGGTGATCTCGTACGGTATTTGGTAGTGACCGACCGACTGACCATAGTGCAGCAGTGACTCACCAACATCGATCCACTCCACGTCGTAGCCGCTGTAAGCACTCTGTAACTTATCCGTGATAATCTTGAGCTTGTCGATCTGGAGAATCACAACGGGATTCCCCGTTTGTTTGACGGGCACCTCCGGGTTGTTGCCCTGGTTCATGACGCCGTCCTTCTGGATGTTCGCGGTATACCTGAGGAGCGATGGAGAAAATGGAGACATTCAGACACGGCATTCAAACTAAAAGTAATGCATCAACTCATTCATCGTTAATGGTTAGCAAATCAATATGCGAGACAGCAGAGTGCTGTCGGTACTAAGAATGACGACACGGTGTACATTGTATTATATACAAGTGTACAACATGAACTTACATCAATTCACCACTAAAGATACAGCATCGAGTCTATCCATCCTCTTTCCTACCAAACCTCGGCCTTTTTTTTTGGACAGACTTGAAAAAGTGAGACAAGTGGGATGGTTCACTTTACAGTGCGATCATTAAACAGAACAGTGTAACGATGAGTAGCCATGTATCGAACGAGTAAAAAAGTGTAACTGTTACGAAAGGACAGAGGTGCCACCACGTTTCATGAAATGAAATTTTATTGATTTATAGTGCCCTTTTAACACATGGCTATCAAAGACACTTTACAAATTTACGCTTCCTATGATTAACTAGAAACACAAGGAATGAGGTTCAAAATTAAAAACTAACAAACCCACCGACAATAAACAGGCAGATTCTGAAAGCTTTCCCTTCTAAATAATAATAATAATGTTGTATTTATGTAATAATTTTATTGATTGCACGCCATCGTATAAATGCTGCATTCAAATACACAATCATAGAGATGAACGAAGTATGACTGGCGGGTGGAACAACTGACCGAAACGCAGCGACTGAACAGTTAAGTAAACTATGGCACCGCGATACATCGACCTGATACGTTCCAGCACGGAGCTCGGTAACGACGATTCGCGGAGCTCGGTAACGACGATTAGCGGAGCTCGGTAACGACGATTCGCGGAGCTCGGTAACGACGATTCGCGGAGCTCGGTAACGACGATTCGCGGAGCTCGGTAACGACGATTCGCGGAGCTCGGTAACGACGATTCGCGGAGCT
>WURV02163830.1:0-15240 GCA_011762755.2 Epimenia babai
ATACCGACCATGCTTGAGCAAGCCTCTTGCCTGAATCAACCCGGCACTAGCTGGCCATTGGGCAACAGACCCGCGCACAAGTGGTGCTGTCGAGTAGGGCACAAGCGAAGATTCTTCCCAAGAAAATGCGATCGCTAACCCCCTGTGCGATCAGCAGCAACAGTCCCAGCTCGAATATTCACCGTCACGGCGCGCGCACAAAGCCGGTCCTCCGCCCATGGGTATGAGGCACTTCGACCTTCCAAACTGGCAACGAGGTCCCATAGGCGGCGATATGTTGCCCATCGTCCCCGGCAGCGGTGGGGCGGTCTTGAAAGTTCTTTCCTCTTTGTACGAGGTTAGGGCTTGCATCCGGCGCGATGCCGGGTAACCTGCGGATTCAAAGTTTTGCTTGCGGGCTGCGTGCCCGGTGTCTTGTTTCTTCTCTTCTAGGTTTCTTTCAGGGGCGGTGCGTGTTTTCGGTTCAGGGACTCCAATCAGGTCAGAACGAACGCAGCCGCGTAGTGGCGATCACTGCGTGGCTGGTGTCGATTTTTCCAATCGAGGTACATGATGGCATGGATCGTTGACCACAAGCGTCATGTGACGCACGGTGTTGCGGTGGTGGGTCTGTTGGGTTTGGGTGTGATGGGACTGGCGTTGTCGCTGCCTGCCGAGGCCAACTTTAAGGGGGCGGACTCCAAGCAGGCGCGGGCCGACCACGTTGATCCCGAAGACAAGGTCGAAGCATCGGTCTACTCACGGGTGATGCGTCTGCGAGGAGACATTGCACTCACCAACAACGACCTGGCGGCGTTGGGCCTGACGGAAGCCCAGGCCGAGGACGTATTGTCCCGGCTAGTGGAGTGGGTACAGAAAAATCAATCCACCATGATCCAGGCAGACAACGCTGCTGAAGCCGCTCGCCAGCAACTTGTTGAGTTAGAACGCCGTGTTCGTATCGGGGAGGCGGATGAGCGTGAGGCCGCAGGCCTCGAGAAGGTCCGCAGATTGGTTACTGAAACAGAATCGGCCTGCCGTACACTATGTACCGAGGCGGGGGTATATGCGATTGCCCCGGCACCACAGGATATCCAATCCCGGTGGCAGACAGCCCGGGAGTACGCGCATTTACCGCTTGAAGTTCGGTACCTGCCCGGCCTCGATGAACGCAGCGTCCGTGATTTATTGAGAGCGACTTCAGACCACGCGGCGCGGTCAGGTGTGCAGGTGGATTCGGCGGCGGCATTCCGGTCGGCACTCCCCCTGTCAACGACGCGTTCGATGGACGATGTTCGCGGCACGGTTCGGACACATCTTTCCGGGGTCCGGGCGGCGGAGCAGAAATCGCTGCCGGTGCCTTCCGAGTTGCGTGACGACGAGGCGGGGATGTTGATGGATGAGCATGCCGATTTGGGTGATGCTTCCCGTTAGTTGGCTTCAGGTGCGTTCCGTACTCTACCGATCTGCTTCTACTTGAGTTTGAGTGTATGAATATGAGACATTTTACGCTATCCACTTCGGTCTCACGTTGGTTTGGGGGCTTTGTGTTTATTGCGATGGCCGTTTTTGTTGCGTCCTCATCGCATGCCCAGATCACTTCGGATTGTCCGACCACCGAGCAATGGCTTGAACACCCCGATGCGGAATATGCGGTCAAGTTTTTGAATGTGGACCCTAAGCAGGGGACATGGACATACACATGGAACGGCATCACTTTTTATCACCTGTACTGGGTCGGCTCATTCCCCAACGACCAGTGGATCTTCCCGGGTGAAGGCCCAGGCCCCTATCGCCATGGAACAGAGTCGCGGGGGCCGGATAACTTTTATCTGTGGCTGGTCCAGTGGCTCGCCACTAACCCTGAGCCTCAGAATACACCTGCGACGGCTCCGCTTTCAATCAGTGTAGATGCACAGGGTGTCAGTGTTTGGGCGTTGCGGGGTACACCTGTACCCGGCGAGGAGGCCTGGTGGCTATTTCAACACGACATTACATCTGGGGACCCATGGCCTGCCAAAGGGGAGTGCCTTCAGATCGCCAATGAGCTGACATCGGCGTCTGCGTTCTTATCCAACTTAGGGGATGCGATTGTTGCTCGCCGTCCGCACGACTCGAAATTGGTCGCAGGTCAGTTCGATATCCAGGTCGGCCTTGATGCAGGCGCGCCGCAAGAACTGGTTAACGCCGTCAACGAGCATGAAAACACCGGCTACGGCCTCAACAAAGGGACGCAGCGTGTTCCGGTGCGATGCATTGTCCCTACGGACATGGCGGAAGGGCATGCGGTTTTCAACTTTGCTGCCATTGCAGGCAAAGTCCGGGTCTGGGACAATCCAACCTTGGGGAGTTTGGTGGCTGGCGTAGGTGCTGCTGAGGATAGCACCACCTCTTTTAGCTGGGACGTGGCTGGTGGCACTACAGATCGAACGCTGTACCTGGAGATCCTCTCGAACTTCGACGCCCGCGAGCTCATCCTTGATGATGCGGGGAATGCGAAAGATGCTCTGGGCGAGCCGATCTACCCTGCGCTCGATCGTGCGACCGTTGCGACCTGCGGGTGTGACGAGAACATCTATACCTGCCTGCCTTCCAGCAACGGCTTCAACTACAGCTTGAGCTATCAGATCGACCTCGGGTCGATCGAGGGCGAGTCGGTCGGGTATCTCTCGATTTACGCGAAGGAGCCGGATGCAACCGTGGACCTCGGCTCGACGGAACTCTTGTTCCAGATGATCGGCAGCGGTGTTGAGATCCAAGACTCAACCGGCAACCCGGCCGCCGATGGCCTGTTTGACGACGATGGCGACAAGATCGTCCCGCTCGCGGCGGGGAGTGACTGGGGCTGGGTGGAGTTGGATGTAGACCCCAATGGCGATAACGCCTACGAGTACCACATCCTGTTCAAACGCCCCAACGGCACCGTCTACCGGACGGTTCGGGTGGAGGACCCCGACGCCGATGGCGGTGGGGACAAGATGCATTTCTCCGAGACGATGGCGATCGACGGCCAGTCGGCGACCCGGGTCTGGCACTTCGAGTGGGACGACACCGAGAAGGGCTGGATCCTTCGGGAGGGGATCGACAACAGCGGAACAGCGACCTATGAGCGAGTGACCCGGCGTGAGAGCACGACCTCCGGCAACACCCGCACGGAGACCGTGACGATCGAGGAGTCGGCCGCCAACGGCGGCGGCGAGGTCTCCAAGGTGACCGAGGTCTATCGGCTGGTGGGCACCGGCGAGAAACTCGTCGAGCGGATCGTCGATCCCGACGGGTTGGCCCTGCGCGAGGTGTGGACCTACGACACCGGCAGCTCGACCTACGGCGAGCTGTCGAGCTACCTGTCGCCCACGGGCTACTGGGAACGCTACACCTACGATTACGACTATGCCGCCGCCGAGGACTACCTCTATCAGAAGACGGTGGTCCGGCGGCTGGGGGACAACCTGCTGGGCGGGGATGACGATGCGGCGGATAACGTCGAGGTTGTGACTTCGGCCTGGGCCGTGACGCTGTATGACGGGCTTGCCGGGGAGGAAGACGTCACCATCGAGCGGGTGTTGACCCGGGTCGAGGGCGTCGATACCGCGTTGCGGTACCAGATCATGCGCGACGGCGGATCGACGGTATCCGGCTGCCGGGAGAAATGGGACGTGACGTTTGTGGATGCCAACCCCGAAGCGGGTGGGGCAAGTGTGAAGGCCGACATCATCGAGCTCGCCGAGGACCTGCTCGACGGCAGCTTCACCGGTGAAGCGATTGTCGCCAAGTACTGGCACTGGGACGACGCCGGGCAGATCACGGACGACTCGCGGCGCGACGACCTCAAGCAGGTGCTGCTCTCCAACGGCAACATGACTTTCTACGAGCGGACCGAGTCGGGCAACAACCGGACCACGGTCTACAGCGACGGCATCCCCAACAGCGCCGGGACCGCGATCGTCACCGGCCGCCGCACGACGCGCACGGTGGACGAGCGGAACAGCCTTGTCTCGCTGCTGACCGAGCAGATTGCAGAAGGCCAGAACAGTGATGCGTGGTTCGTGGTGTCTTTGGTGAAGGCGTCGGTTCCCGACGGGGTTGGCCGCCCCCAGCGTGAAGATTTCTACTTCGGTGTCGAGGCGAAGGCCGAGTGGGACACCCCCGCAAGCGGCACCGCGTCGTACTACACGGTGCAGGCATATGGATGCTGCGGCGGGGCGAGCCTGTCGTCCTTCACCAACCGGTCGGGCACGGTCCGCACCACGGAGCAGGACATCCTGGGCCGCACGTTCAAGACGGTGATGGGCTCGGGATCGACCTCGGCGGAGCTGGAGACCGAGTACGCCTTTGATGCCGCGGGCCGCGTACTAACGACGACGAACAAGCCCTTGTCGGGGTCCGGCCAGCCCGACCTGGTGTCGTCGGTGACCTACAACATGGCGGGGCAGGTGATCGAGTCGACCGATGAGGAGGGGCGCAAGACCTACTTCCGATACCGGCGTGTCGAAGCAGACGGCGACTACTACAGCCCGGCATCGAGCGGGGATGTTTATTACTTCGAGACCCTTGTCTTCGGCCACGACAACACCGCCCCGGTGTCGGTGACGTGGACCGACGGCTTCGGCAACACGGTCCTGGAGTCCACCGCGAGCAGCACGGCGAACTGGCCGCCTTCGACCGACCCGGCGATGCTCCCCGCGCTGACCGAGCACAGCCGGATGGTGTACGTCTACGACTGGGCCAACCGCCCGGTCGAGACCCGCGTCTACCACAACCTTACCGGCATCGCGGACGGCGGTCTTGCCGCCCCCGGAACCCCGGGAACGCACTACCTGGTGGTGCAGGCCCAGGCCTATGACCCTGCCGGGCGTCCGACTTCGACGACGGATGCGATCGGCAACGTGCTGGAGACGATCTACGCCGAGAACAGCTTCCGGGGTATGGGAACACGCATGGGGATCACGGGGAACACGGTCGACGTGGCACGCGTGTTTTATCAGGAGCACGAAGCGGGCAACACCGACACCAACCCGCAGGGCCCCGCCCGCCCCTACATGACCCGCTCCTACAGCGTCCGGGCCAACCTCTTGGAAACCCCGGAAGAAGACGGCAACGGGAACCTGTCGGACTACACCTACACCGATATGTGGCAGGAGTATGAGGTCTCCGGGGGGGCGCTCGTGAAACGCCGATCTTGGACGCGCCCGGCTTCCGGGGGTGGGGTTTGGGCGGTGACCGAATACAACGCCCAGGGGCAGCGCATCGCGGAGCGCACGACCGAGAACGGCAACGCCAGCAATGTGCTGACGGCGGAGACCTTCACCTACCACCCGTTGTCGGGTGCCCCGAACCGGGTGGACCACAACGGCCAGCTTGCGCACATCGACCGTTGGCACGGCGGCAACGAGGCGGGCACTTCGATCCGTACGGCGCTGCACTACGACGACGCGGATCGCATCGTCAAGACCGAGACCTCCGGGGGCGGGTTCTCGAAGGTTGCGTTTGATGCCTACGGGCGTGTGGTGCGGGAGGTCTTTGCCAGCAGCGAGGGCGGCACGGACGACCCGTTGAACTTCACCGGCGATGTGGTCCTGACCGAGACCGTGACCGGCTACAACAAGGCCGAGCAGACGATCCAGACGACCGCCTACCACCGTGCTCACGACGCGACCGCAACAGGCCTGCTGTCGTCCGCGGCGGCGAGCCAGTCGCGGGTCAGCTACGGGGCGGTGTGGTTCGACGACAACGGCCGGGCCACGCACAGTGCCGGGTATGGCAACAACGGGGGCGCGGCGTTTAGCCGACCCGCCTCGGCCCCGGAGCCAAACACCTCGGACGACGTCCTGGTCTCCAAGGTGTCTTACGACGCGGCGGGCTATCCGTACCTCACGACGGCGAATGACGGCATCCAGTCGCGGACCTACTACAACGCGGCGGGGCAGGTGACCTTCGTTGTTGAGAACTACGACGCGGACAGCCAGTACTGGGACAACACCGCCGAAGACCCCGGCAACCCGGACGACCGCCAGCCGACCGGGGCCGACATCCATAACGACATCAACCGTATCACCGCGTACGTCTACGACCACAGCGTCACGTCCGGGGGCGGGGGGCAGCTCACGCAGGTGATCCGGGTGGACCCGGACGGCGACGGCGATCGCGCTGACGATCAGGCGACGCACTACATCAACAGCGGTGAAATCACCGCCTCGTTCCGCGGTTACGTCCCCCGCAACGGACGTCCCGCCGCCGTGCTGTACCCCGATGCCTTGGTCGCGACGAGCCGCGCCGCCGCGATCACCGCGATGAACACCCACGGCGACACGTCCGGGGGCGCTTCCGGGGGCGGGGACTTTGCCACCGTTCAACTCTACGCGGACGGCAAGCGGTACCGCTTCACCGATCGCCGTGGCGTGGCGTGGACCACCGAATACACCGCGACAGGTCAGGTGGCGCATCGGCGTGTAACCGCCACCGGTAACTGGACGGCGGTCGGGGACCGGCGCGTGGCCTACACCTATGGCGACGCGGGCGAGGTCCTGACGGCGACCAGCTACAGCGATAGCGCCGGGGCCACGGCTACTTCAAAGATCGCTTACACGTACGACGGTTTTTACAACCGGCTGACCGATACGCAGAACCACGATCCCGCCGCAGTGGGGGGTGGCACTGGCCTGGCTGTTGCCTATGCCTACGACACCACCGCCTCCAACGGCCAATACACCCACGGCTACCGGATGGACCAACTGACCTACCCCAACGGCCGGGAAGTCGGGCTGGTCTACGACGGCCACGGCGGGATCGATGCCGTGATCGGCCGTGCCAACGGGATTGATGAGGTCATCGGCGGTGTGAGCACGCCCGTCACGCGCTACAGCTACCTGGGCAGCGGCGCGATGGTGCGCAAGGACTACCCCGGGCCCGACGTGCGACTTGATTTTATCGACGAGGGGGCCGAGGGCAGCTCGGGCAGCGATAGCTACGACGCGTCACTGAACCGCCTGGGGCGCGTCGAGCGTTTCCAGTGGGAACGCTACGACAGCAACGGTGATGGGGCGGGGGTAGCAGGTGCCGATGGCGAAGACATCATCCATACGTCCCACGCCTATGACCGGGTGGGGCAGAAGCTCTACGACCGCCGCCATGTCTACGCGGGCTACTCAAGCGTCTACCGCCACGACGACCTGCACCGGGTCACCGGTCGGGATGTGGGGCCGATCAATGTCGATGGCTCCAACGACGTGGTGTTGGATGTGGATGGCTTCGCGTCGGTCGATGACTTCTGGAAGGTCAACGGCCGCGACACCGAGATGGATCAGCTTGGCAACCCGTTGAGCGTGGACACCGAGTCGGCCGTTGGCCACGAAAGCGCTACCTACAACGACGCGAATGAGATCGAGACCTACACGTCTTACGCCACCCGCGGCGCCGCCGAGGTCGCCAACCACTTCAGCAACCCCGGCGACGAGGACATCTTCACCGAGTTCCACAACGCCACCGCGGGCAACCTCTCCGTCTCCGGCGGGTTGATGGCCGTCAACGCGGGCTCGCCGACCGCCCCGGCCGTCCTCCTCACCGGCGAAGACCGCTCGACCCTCTCCTTCGCCTCCAACCTCCAGAGCCCCAGCGCGACCGGTCTCGTTGGCGTGGTCTTCGGCTACAAGTCCGCGCTCGACTACTGGGTCTGGGCCATCGACTTCGAGACCGGCTCGGCCACCCACGGCGACTGGGTCGTCTACCACATGCACGACGCCGACGGCAACGGGTCGATCGACTACACCGACGCCGCCGAGAAAGAGCTCGTCCTCACCCGCCCCCTGAACTACACCGCCCTCAACACGGGGTACAGCATCTACAGCCGGTCCCTGGCGAATACCCTCGATTACGCCAGCTCCTACCTCCTGATCCCCGGCGGCCTGCCCTCGGGCAAGTTCGGCCTCTACACCGAGGTCCCGAACGCGAAGTACAACTACTTCCGCGTCGTTAGTGACATGCGCACCGCCTCGCTGGGGGCCGCCTGGGAGACGACCAACGCCAACGACCTCTACGCCAACGCCTCGGGCGACGGCCGGATCGAGACCTACGGCACGTGGCACCGGCAGTACAAGCCCGTGCTCCTGCGCGGGCTCCACGCCCGACGCTTCCAGGCCACCTTCTCGATGGGCCGACGCTCCAGCCACCCCTACGGCGCGGGGCAGTTCGTCTTCAACGTCCGCGGCCCCGGGGATATGGACCGCATCATCTTCCGCCACAACGCCACCGGCACCGCGCCCGAGGCCTCCTCCGTCCGCGGGGGCCGGGTCGGGAGCGCCCTCACCGAAGACCGCAACAACGCCAATGTCCCCGGCCGCGCCGCCACCGAGAAGCTGTGGGTCCGCGTCGTCTCCGACGGCGTCGATGTCAAGGTCTTCGCCGCGACGACCGAGGCGGGGTTGGACACCGTCCAGTCCAACGACGACTGGTGCATGCGCACCACCGCGAGTACCGACCGCTTCGCATTTAGCGATGGCGTCGGGCGGATGGGCTTCATGGGCGGCTCCTACTCGCAGCACTGGGACAACATCACGGTCCAGACCGACACCGACAACGACGCCGACCTGACCGACCCCGCGACCTACGAAACCACCGAGATCGTCGAGACCTTCGACCTGACCAACGGCAAGATCGAAGACACGTTCGTCTACGACGCCAACGGCAACCTGACCTTCGATGGGGCGTTCCGGTACACCTACGACGCGCTCAACCGCCTGGTCGAGGTCCGGATGGCTGGCGAGAGCGCGACGATCCCCGGCAGCGTGATGGCCAGCTACCGCTACGACGCGTTGGGCCGACTCATTGAGGAAAAAGAGTACTCGGCCGAGGGTGTCCAGATCGTCATCCACAACGTCTACGACGGATGGAACCTCATTGAAACCCGTGACGGCGCCGCCAACGGCGGCCGCGTCACGACCCAGAACATCTGGGACTCACTCGCAGGCCACACCATCGACTCGATGGCCCAGGTCGCTCATAACCTCAACCTCGGTATCGACGACGACCCTAGCGCTTCGGGGACACAGGATTGGATTGACGCCCGGCTGTTTGTCCTGCAAGACCAGTTGGCGAACGTCACGGCTCTGGTCACCGCCAAGGGCGACCTCGTCGAACGCTATGAATACGATCAAAATGGCCGACGGTATACCTATCAGCGGGCAGGGACAGATTACGACAAGTTTGCTGCGGCCGACCTGGATAACGATGGCTGGGTGGACTCGGACGACTTCAACTTGATGGCCGCGAACTATGGGACGAGCGTTACACCCGGCGACCGGACCAAGGGCGATGTCAATGGCGATGGCTTGGTTAACCTGAGCGACTTCTCGCTGATCGCTGGCACCTTCGGCGTGTTCGGAGTGGCCAGCAACGACACGCTCGTCCTGGCTCCGGCAGGCGGAAGCCACGCAATGGATTTTGGACCGTCCTCGGGCCAGCCCCTCATGCGCCACGGCATGCAGGGCCACGTCCAGGATGACCGGCTGGGCCTGGTGCACATGCGGCGGCGTGCATTCACCACCCAAACCGCTTCCGGCGGCGGGGCGGGGCGGTTCATGCAACGCGACCCCGAGGGCTACACGGACGGCGGTCACCTCTACCACGCCTACTTCCAGTCCTGGCAGACCACCGACCCGATGGGGCTCTCGGCGGGGGGTGGCGTCAAGGAAAAAGTCGGGTATATGCGGTTCCGTGAGCTAGAGCCGGATGTCATGCCCGGCGGGGATACCTGGTACCACTTCATCCTTGAGAAGTATGTCGTCACCGGCACCAGGCAAGTGACGCGGTTGGCCGGGGGCCGGGGCGGATCCTATCAGTACACCGCGACCGAGGATGTCAAAGAGTGGGTCGCAATCATCAACCACAACCCCGAGGTGCCGGGGCCGGGCTTTGATGAGTGCTACGAGGGCCAGCGGGATCAGATGATCCGCTCGGTGGAGAACTGGCGAAACACGTTCTGCAACCTGGCGGAAGGCAACAACCAGAGTGTCGATGATGTAGCCCGCTCTACTGCCTTAGTTTCGGCACTGGAGATCACGCTCTCGCTTGTTCCATTTGGGAACTGCGCCGACCTGGCCGCGCAGGGCAAGTACAAAGAGGCGCTGATTTCAGGGACGATCGACCTTGCATTGGAGTTGGGCACGTTTGGAGCAGGCAAGGCGTTCAAGGCGGTAAGGGCAGCTCAGCAAGCTCGACGGATCGCCAATGCGGGCGCTGCTACGAAAGCTGCTGGAGGCGGGTTGGTTGCAGGTGCGATTGCAAGGTCGGGAGATGATGTTGCAGGAGAGTTCCGGCATGCGCTAGACCTGGCTCCGTCCTCACAAGGAACACACTTCGCTCCTGGCATCGATCCGCTCTGTTTCACCGCGGGGACACCGGTCGCGACCCCAGACGGTGGCGAGGTACCGATCGAGCAGCTCCGGCCGGGGATGCGTGTCCGCACCCCGCGTGGCCAACTCGATACGGATGGAGACGGGGAACCTGACGACCCCGGCACCGCTGTTGAGCCCGAAACTTGGCGGCTGGTCCACCTGGAACTGGACCATGTTTGGGAAGACGGGACGATTGATGTTGTCCAGATCAAAACACTCAAACCGTTGACCTGGATCGAGCAGCACGGGGCAGCAGTGGGGGCCCTGGTCCCGACACCGTTGGATTTGGCGGAGATGGGCCTGCCCGAGTCTCACGCGCGGGTTGTTGCGATCGAGTCGTGCCCCGCGATCGAGTCCGGTCCCGGCCGTGTCGTGCTGACCACGGTCAACCACCTGAACCGTGATGTCTGTGAGCTGACGATCCGCAACGCGGCGGGTGTTGAAGAGACGCTGGAGCCGACGTTATCGCATCCGTTCTGGAGCCAGGACAGGCGGGCATGGATACCTGCCGGGCAACTGCAATACGGCGAGCGTCTGGTTGATTCTCGGGGCTGCGTGTTGACGCTGATTAGTCGGCGATTGGAGCCAGGAACGCATCGGGTTTACAACCTAACGGTTGAGACTGAGCATGTTTATTATGTTGGACGATACGCCATTCTAGTTCATAATACATGCGTCGAAGACGCTATTAAAGCAAGAGATGAGTTCATTGATATTGTTCGTAGAGCCGCAGACGAGGGGCGTATTCCTCGTAATCAACTTAATGATATTACAACGGTTGTCGGCGGCGTAAACAAGAATACGGGAGATGTTTTTGTAGGTGTGAATAGAAGCAGTCTTAACAATGGTACGCGATGTGCAGAGGATTTGGTCGTCGATGCACTGGGCGGGAAAGTAGATGATATTATCATGACGCCCGCAGTGAGGCCAAGGAATCTAAGTGTCGTCCCCGTGTGTAGGAGATGTCAGGGTAGATACCCAAGACGTTCGTTCATGCCTGGAACCGAATTCAAACCTCCCCCAACTCCAGACATTCCAGCCCCATGAAAAATTTTGAGGTATCAAGACGTGGAAATCGATTGGTCAAAAATACGAACGATGAATGGTACCGCTGCAAATGTACCACAAGAAGTTGCCCGCTTATTATTGCCAGATGCCGAAGATCGACATCGCGCATACTGGTCTTTAGATGGCGAGATCGTCAATTCTGGTGGTCTATATGAAGCGTCTTTCTATGCCATCCCGCTCTTAGTAGAATTAATTGAAAGTAATCCCTTGAATCCGGGGATAGAAAAAGCATATGACCTATTAGTTGAGATATGTGCGTCTTATGCACTAGATCCCAAGGAACTCGAAACTACCGAATGGGGTTTGCTCGATCTGCGTGTCGCTTGCCACAAGCAACTAGAAAAAGGTGCCGATGTCTATCGCCGTGATCTTTCGAGCGACATTGCTAATGTATCGCGGTGGGCCGCAGATATACTTGATGAGTTGGAGAAACTAGGTGCCGACACCGCTACCTAGTTTTTTATGCCTGTGACGATGGAGAAGCCGATATGAATCGAGATATTCCAAAACCCATTCTTTATGTTTTCATCTGTGTATTGGCCTTGAGCGTTCTTATCCCGCTTGGATTCAAGCTCTACAACGCCTCGCAGGTGGCGTCCACTGCCACGGGGCCACCGTCCGGGACGAATACTGGTGCTTCTATCTCGGAGGACTTGGCGCACTGGGGAGAAGCTGCGACTCTAGTCGAGCTGGGGCAGGAATTACACCGTACCCCCAGTCTTGTTAGCCAAGTAGACAACGAACAGTGGACATTGCTCCACTTCAGTGCAGCGGCCTTACGTGCGGACCTGATCCCGATCGCGGTCAAGCACGGCGCCGACCCCGACGCATTCAACGCCGAAGGCCAGACCCCACTGCATGTCGTGTTGTTTATGGAGGCCAATGCAGAGTACCTTGCTGATCGACTAGGCCAGGAGCCGGGCGACTATGAGGCCGCATTACGTGCGCTTTTGGAAGCAGGGGCCGATCCCAACGTGACCCAGCCGGGTAGCAGCGAAGGATCACCGATGGCCTGGGCTCAAGCGAATGGCCTGGCGGACGCTGCCAATGTTCTTGCAGAGTATGGCGGCGATTAGGCATCCAGCTTACCGGCATATCTGTCACCCAAGGCGATGAACGATTCGAGCCTCCGCCCACCTATACATAATAGCCATTCTCGGCGGGTGGAAAGGGCGATTTCGCCCTTGTTTTCTCGATGATAACCACACGGACCCAGCCCGCCCCAAGCCGCCGCATATCGGACGTTCTAGGGCCCGCGTGATTTCCGGGGGCAGTAGGGAAAGAAAAAGGTGACGCATCCCGTCAGCGCCTATGATGCCAAGCCGAACTGTTGCCTCTTGTATTCCGACGAAAGGTGCTCCCCATGCCAGACGAGATGATCCCGGCCAGTATCGAAGCGGTTTTGCCCTACAGCCTCGAAAAAATCCAGCAGGATTACCCGGATGCAGCCATCAAGGAGCTGGCGCGGGCGGAGGCGATTACTGCGAACGCGCAAGCCGGTCGGCCTCGCATCTACGCGGAGGGCGACAGTTGGTTCGACTTCCCGTGGTGGATCATTTTGAACAAGTGCAGCGATATCCTCGATGCCCTTTTGTTTGAACACCGGTACGAAGTCCATCGCGACAGCCATCGAGGCGACAAGCTGTCGGACATGATCCAGCTCGAAAACCTGATCCACCTGCGTTCCCGGATCAAAGGGCTCGCCCCCGAAGCCTTCCTGATCTCGGGTGGCGGGAACGACCTATTTGCAGGCGGAAAAGACTGTGACTCACTCTTCTATCGGTTGCTCCGGCAGTCCGACCCAGACCACCCCATCGATATGCCCATGCTCGATGCGGAACTGGATTTCTTGATGGGTCAGATCGGGACATTGATCCAAATCGCGCATCTTGAAGAGGTTCCTGTCGTGGTACACGGTTACGGCTTGCCGCCGCAGGGCGTGTACGGCCGTGGGGCCTTCCGCTACGTGTCTGGGCCCTGGATTAAGCCGGTGCTGACTTGCCGCGGTTACAGCGACGAGCAGGGTGAGAAGATCGTGAAGACGATCCTCGACGCGTTCAATGCAAAACTGGCGGCATTTGTGGCCCCGATTGACCAGGTGACTTATGTAGACCTGCGAGAAGACCTCTCGGATGAAGACCTCTGGCACGACGAGCTGCACCTGTATGCGGGAGGATGGCGGAAGGCGGGAGTAGCATTTGATGAGGCCTTGAAAGGCTTGGGCGTGACGAGCTAGAGGGAGCTTGATGAGGCAAAAACACAATTCGATGGATTAGGTACAGATCACGCCGAGAACATCGTCTATACTAACGACGCGATCGAACAACCACGCCCCCGGAAGCTGCCGCTGTTGAGCCCCCGCTCGCAGCGGCGGTTTTTTGATTATGCGTCTGTGTCCCAGGGGTTGATGAGCATCGCGCCGGTCGGCTCGAAGTCGCCGATGTTGCGGGTCATCAGGTGCAGGCCGTGCTGTAACGCGGTGGCCGCGATCAGGCCATCCATCGGCGGGACGGTGTACCCCTTGGCCGAGGCCTTGGCGGTGACCTCGCCCCAGATGCGGGCGGTGTCGAGATCGACGGGCAGGATGCGGTCCTCGGCCGCAGCGGTCAGCGCTTGTCACCGCCCCCCTTACTTTTCGAGTTAGCGAACCCCAAGATTTACGAGGCGTGTTGCCTCGTGGGTCGGCCCTGAGTTTTGGCTCGGGGCCTGATGCCCCGCGGATGGGGCGTCGTTTGGGTTCAGTCAGGCAGGTTGGCCATACTCCGTTGAACGACAGCGTTCAGC
This sequence comes from Epimenia babai, assembly GCA_011762755.2. Lineage (NCBI taxonomy): Eukaryota > Metazoa > Mollusca > Solenogastres > Cavibelonia > Epimeniidae > Epimenia > Epimenia babai. The sequence continues at coordinate 14,220 of WURV02163830.1, forward strand.
AGAGCATGGAGGCCCGCCTTGACGCGACTTGGGAAGGATCAGATTGTGATGATTGGTGTGATAGACGATCTCCGCGCTGCCGGGCAGCAGGGAATGAGCAATGTGCAGGTCGCCGAGATGCTCGGCGTGACGGAGGCGACGGTGCGGTACCACCTACGACGGCGCAAGCAGAAGGCGGCCGATGGCCGGTCGGCCCAGAAGAGCCTGATCGAGCAGCAGGGGCTCGAAGCGGCCGTCGCGCATTGGTGGCGTGACCAACTCGAACAGCTCCCGGGGGATCGTAGCCCCAACGCGACGGTGCTTTGGCAGTGGCTGGTCGAGGAACACGCATACCCCGGCTCCTGTAAATCCGTACGCAAGTATGTGCGTGGGCGGTTCGATCGTCCCAAGCTCCGGCCGTATCGCCGCGTCGAGACGCCGCCGGGCGCTCAGACGCAGAGCGATTGGTTAGAGATGCAGATCGAGTTGGCCCAGGGGCGTCAGACGCTCTACGGTTTTCTGATGACGCTGAGCCACAGCCGCAAGTCGGCGCTGGTGTGGAGCACGTCGATGGACCAGCTGGCCTGGCACCGGGTGCATAACGAGGCGTTCAAGCGGCTGGGCGGCGTCGCCGCGATCAACCGGATCGACAACCTGAAGACCGGCATCAGCCGGGGTGCCGGTGCCTGGGGCACGATCAACCCGCGTTACCAATCGTACGCCCGATTGATGGGCTTCCACATCGACGCTCACGAGCCGCGTCAGCCCCAGCAGAAGGGCAAGGTCGAGCGGCGGGTGAGCTGGGTCAAGTCGATGGGTTTTGATCGCGTGTGCTTCGACGACCTCGAACATTTGCAGTCGTTCAGCGACGTGAAGATCGATGTGCTGGATCGCAAGCGTCTGTGCCCGGCGACGGGTAAGACGGTCCACGAGACCTGGGCGGCCGAGAAGAAGCTGCTACGCCAACTTCCAGACACTATGAAAGCCGGGTCTCCCGGTGGGCGGCACATGCAGGTTTGTACCCTGCGGGTGTTGTTCGCTG
>WURV02163841.1:0-15239 GCA_011762755.2 Epimenia babai
CATAGCGGGGAGGTAAGCGACATAGAGAGCACATATAGAGCATCTGAAGCACAGCGAACGTCAGAGGGAAAAAGCCCCAACAGAACCACACTGCGAGGGCTACCCAGACCCCCAGTCCAAGTATACTTAGAGATAATATGTAAGCAGGATTACATTTGACGTAGTATACAGGTATACCAAGGCTTTTGTTAATACTTTTTCGACTAAATCTCACCATAGACCAACATAATCTTATAAATCGCACATTTTACTATTTACCGTCCATATTTCCCAAATATTTAACCGGCCGCCGATTATAAAGTACATAGTCTGTACGGATAATTAGAAAACCAACGTTTGTGGATATGTACACTTTATCATGTAGGAAAATTAGTGATTTGTTAAAGCGAGAAAAATGGGCCATAATCTGTGGAAACTTGACGATAACATGTCCGTAATACGAATTCAACAACTGATTATCGTACAGGTATTACATGATTAGTGCATTCTAATGCGATTCAAATGCGCAGCAACTATAGGGGTTTGCGATCTGCTTTATCGATAATGCAATATTCAATAATATTGAATGATAAAATCCAATATCGTTAATGTAGAACACGTGACGGTAGAGTAGCATTTGGCTTCTGCTTTCGCAGTATACGATGTACTAACATTCAAAGCCATCTTAACGTAGAGATAGTCATTAGCGAGCAGAATAAAAAGTACTCAGACCAGATCGATTATATTAATGATTGCTCATACTGAGCGAGTGCGCTGGTAGCGCGGGCCCTTTTGATCCACGCTCGGCAGGGACGTCAGTCGCTTTCGGAGTTTCGTTCACCTTGCATGATCGTCCTACAGTTCGCCCACCTATCCGTCCGACGATGTTAAGATTTCCTGTTTTTTTTTTTAACCGCACAACGCAGCATGAGTTTTGCCATTTTGGAGGACATCTTCTTATTCAAATTTGTATTCTCATCCAAACTGCGAGAGGCAAGGTTTGCATTTTTACTGAAAAATTTCTCAAAAACCATTTGTTGCAAGAACTGCTTCAATCCCAAGTTGTTTAGAGTCTCATCATTTGGGAATGGCATGGTAATTTATGCCGATATTTGTATTTTTACTTAAATACGTTCTTTCCAAAACGATTTATCGTAGAGTTTTACCCTTAGGCAAAAATTCTTAATGGTTTTTCACATTAACTTCGATCAAAGAACAGATTAGACGCAATAAAGCAAGGAGAAATGATGTTAATTATTTTTGGCCAGAAAATGGGAGGCAGAGAGTTTAGTCGTTGCGTCAATTCCTCACTGGTATGGTGTAATTACTAGAAAAATGTTGAATCTATGGCATCGATGCAAGGAGCAAAATCGATCGATGCCCTCAATTTTTCTTAATAAATACTGTACATAAGCCGCAGGTTATCTTAGCTATTGTGCATTTTTATCTCAATTGAGTAAATGCATTTGATGATGACAGTTTATCTTGTCATTAGTTATCAGAAATCAGCTGCCACTGCGCTGTGTTGGCTGAGATCGTATAGCCTGTCGGTATATTTTGTCCATCTACAGCCAGTATTCTGTCAGCTGTTGCTACATAGATGGATTAGGTTACTTGTACCGCAGTGTGTTTACACTTGGCAGGCATGATTTCAATGGAGAGTTTGCGTTATCACTCCATTAGCTTCTTCCGGTAATAACTATTTTCTGACCGACCTTCAGTTTCGATGTTCTGAGGAGTTCTGCGGATCACTGTGGGCATCAAATTCATCCACTAGTTACTTTGTCTCGGCAGTTGATTTCTTCTCACTAATCATTCAGTCGTCTCTCTTATTAATGTTTTTAGTTATCCACGTAAGCGTTAGGAGGCCTCTTTGGCTTCCTATCGTTATAATAATGATAATAACAGTGTTTTTACCCAATTAAATGCGTGTCTAGTCGAATACTGATCGTCATTTTATATGTATATATATATATATACCACTCCTACGTTTATAGTTTTCCAAGATATGAATTGCGTATCAAAATGTGATATAGGCTTTTAATGTGACACACTGAGCTACTGATCGACTGAATATTTTTTTAAGGGGCAGGAAATGTTACGGAGACGACTTTACCTTAACGAAGGTTTATGTTAATTGTAAGAATAATATTATTATATAATAACAGTTATTTTTGTACCGTTAATGAAAATGAAATATTTGCCATATAGTTGATTTTAACTGCACTAATAGCATTGCTGTCTAGGACACGTTGCATCAGCATAAAGACACCGTTTAATAACACTGAAATGGCTTTAGCAGATAGAAAATATATCACTATTACGTGGAGTAGTAGTTATTATTTGACTACTTGGATACTAATATCACATGGTATCAATTCCATTCATCGCTAGAATCACTTGCACGAGCTTGACCAGATACCAGAGGCCAGAAGCATTGTAAAACCCGTGGTGCATATAGTGATATATATTTCAGTAATGACATGAAAACGTTTATCTTAGATTCATTCAATTTTTACCACGAGGTTAAAGAAGATTACATTCTTGAATATCACCACGTTGTTACCCCGTCTTGCCTTCTCTCCTGAATTCTGCTTCATCGCCACATTTAGGATCATACGTATGTGACGTGCAGCCATTATCGGACTTTGTAATATTGCTGGTTCCACAGTTCATCACTTGGACCGCTTTATTTGTGGGTATGACATAATGTCGATTATCTTTGCGTTAGTGAGTATGTATAGGCCACTTTAAACGTCCGCGTAAATCGGAGTGATAGTGAAATTTTTTCATGAGTCATAAATGTCATATTGCGCCAAAATATTAAAGTATTATTACTTCATAGTATGGAGATAGACAGTATTGATCAATATAAGTCAAAATCTCATAATCTCAAAAATTAATCTAAAAAATTAAACAGCCCACTTTATTTCTCGATGACTCACTTAACGTATCCCTAGACATTTTTCCATCAAGGTCATATCGCGAGGCGGATCTTTTAACAGTAATGTCAAAAAATTGTCTATTTTCGTAATCCTTTGGCATAGATGTCTCTTCTTTAAAAGGTCAAAGAACCCAATGATTGCCAATGAGCCTAAGGTACTGTTACAGAATTGTTGATGAAGTTAGTCCTTGTTGTGATTATTTATTGACGATTTCGTAACCAAGTTATATCAGATGGTATTTTTTAAATTAATCTTTTTCTTTCTAAAACCATCCATTCATAAAAAGGCGTAATTAAATATTCACAAATGCATCGCAATTAAGTCGGCACTACGCAATATTCGAGATAAGTTATGGTTATATCATATCATAATTAAAGATATCATTTGTGATACTATTAGCCTTGGCCATTTAGTTTATTATCGTCAGCGGTATCAATGCGCAACGCGTTCGGAAATTAATAGAGGCGACACGCTGACTATTAATCGATTCCCGGGATTAGTCGATTCGCGCGCGCATAACCCTGAATGCGCTAGTTCGGCCAATAGAACATTTTTTATTGCATAAGTTGATCGAAAGACGATTGAAATTATCTGCAGAATTCAGGGACGCGTAGATTTGTTATTTATCTACAAGACTTCTAGTAAACTAGTTCTATTATTTCATAATGATTAAGTTCAGATGACGATATTGTTAGTTTCCAAAAAACCACCATATACAGTAGACCTTTCAATGACATTTGACACAGTTTGTATCACATCTGCTGTTCTCACTCGCAGCCGATATTTTTTGTTTTTAGACATAAAACGTTCTATTTCGTATACTAAGCTTTTTCTCGATTTTTTTTGTAAATCCAGATTTTTAAACAATTTTTCAGTAAGTTATAGTTTAATTAATATCATGGTACTTTTCCACATGCAGGCACATCATTTAGAGTTACATTGTTATCACACATATAAAACTCTCATTACATATCTAATAGGTTCTTGACAAATGTCACATTGTTATCACATTAATCACATTGTCATCATATATGCCGCATATTCATCGCATATATAAATTCTTTTACCACACACGTCACTTTGTCATCACATGCATGTCGCATTTATGTAAAAAACGACTAATTATAACGTCCATTTTCAGTTAACACATATATAATTCGTTTTCGAGGACTTTTTCCCTACACGCTGTCTTAAAAGGAAATATATCAAACTTATAAAGTTAGCTGTACTAATTATACTTCTTTTACTGCTAGATAAAAAGTTGGTATTTTAGTATACACCCTGTAGTACCCTTACCAACACTGCGAGCACGAATGTGTATTGCTTTTGTGGGTAAAACGCATGATTGTTATTGTATTTTTCAGACGAGGCCTCGATGTTTGGTTTCGATGACTTCATTCACCTGGAATCGAACGCACTTTAAAAGACATAAAAAACGCATAATATACAATACGTGCTAAAAGCAACAGCTGCAAGACACGAAGCTACAGGTGCTGATGAAATAACGTAATACGCTAAAAACTGGGATGTAATTTATAACAAAAACACGGATCGCCGTCGGGTATTTTTCTAAGGTATATTTCACTCGTGCGATGCTTATTTAATGCGGCACATTCTGTTTAGCAGACATTATGGCATTGCAGTCCGTTGAAATCAGAGATGAAACCGGGTAACGATTTTTATGGTTCCTTGCGATAGTATAAAGGCAAAAAGTTGGAATACGCCTAGCCTTTTGTCGTTAAATTGTGGAAAGGATGCCTTTCGGAAACTTGAACGAAATCGATCTGGATTCACTTATAGGAGACGTTAGCTTACAAAACATGTCGGACGACTTTATCGATATGGAGGAGATGATCCAGCACGTGGACAATGTTCGCAATAACGAATCGTTAATTGTTCCTTACGTTTACGTAAATATTGCGGGAAACGCGACTCTCATCGTCGCTTATTCGCTTTTGTTCATAGTGTCCTTGTTTGGAAACTCGATGGTATGTTACGTTATCTTTCGCAACAAACGCATGCATACCGTCACGAATTTGTTCATCGTCAACCTCGCTCTTGCCGACATACTGGTGACTCTGCTCAACGTCCCGTTCAACATTCCGCGACATCTCCTCGATGATTGGCCCTTCGGTGACGTTATCTGTCATATGCACAGTTTTTCACTAATGGTCTCCGTGTATGTGTCAACTTTCACAATGACTGCTATAGCGTTAGACCGCCATCAAGTAATTCTTTACCCTCTTCGTCCGCGTATCAGCATTCCTGTCGGAATTGTAATCGTCGTCGTCATTTGGATAGCCGCGTGTTCTTTCTCTATTCCGTACGGAATTTACCAACAAGTCAAAAGAGTTAACTTCCTGTCGAAAGAGGTATCTCGTTGTACGGCTGTCTATCCTGATCCGTCGAATCTGTTCGAACAATGTCTTACAACAGCGACGCTCTTACTTCAGTATGTCACGCCTCTAGTGGTGATCGCCGCGGCATACGGACGAGTCGTCCAGCGGTTGTGGGTTCGCACGTCTCTCGGTGCGCTTACGGTCGACCAACAAATATTTCAAGCGAAAGCGAAACGCAAGAGCATTCGAATGCTCATAACTGTCGTTATATTGTTCGGGATTTGTTGGATGCCCCTGAATCTCTACCATATAATCACAGACTTGCACCCGGATAAAACGTCATTTAAACACGACAGCACGGTATTCTTCGTTTGCCACTGGATCGCTATCAGCAGTACTTGCTACAACCCGTTCATATACTGCTGGTTGAACGAAGCGTTTAGACGGGAACTAAAGAAGATTTTCAGCTGTTGCTTCCGAGAAACATTTTCTTTGAACCGCGGGGTCGACAGCCACGCAACGCGCACATCGAGAGCGGGTCTCCGATACAACGTTTGCGATGCCAGCATAAAGCAGTCTCGCGCTCGGCAGAGGGTGTTCGAGTGTAACGCCGAAACTAATTACACCGATACGAACAACTGCATGTCGCCAACAGTCGAGAGCTTTCCCCTCACTGCCGTAATCGAAATATCAGCTAGAGCCGAGAACCTCTCAAACAATGTTACTTAAGTACGAGCATCGCGAAGCCACGAGGATCTAACACGCATTATACGTCTATTATAGGTAGTTGTGCCGTGCGATACTTACCTTGTATATAATATATTTTTATCGTCTATTGTTGATTACATACCGTTTCCAAATCTATTGTAATCAAGAGACTTGATCGCCACTGGTTCTGTTACCAACTAATATCATGGTGGAAAGTAAGGGTAAGATCACCAGCATCGACGTATATAGTCACGTCAGTTTGTTAGTAACCATTCGTCAATGGTCTAGTAAACCGCATTTATCCATGCTTATCGTCATTACTGCCATAGGCGGTCATTAGGTGGTAATCTCGTATTTGTGTTTTAATAAAAATCTGTATGCTTCTATTCAATTCAAAAAATGTAATAGGGAACTCATGCCAAAATGAATCAAAACGCAGACACACACACGCATATACCAAAATGAATTGAAATGCATTATATATATATATATATATATGTATACGGGTGATCACGCAGCAATCACACACGTCCGCACGCGCGTACACACACACATCGCTCATAACTGATGTAGTACTGGTATAACAACAGAATTCATCCGTATAGTAAAATTTAATGTTAAGATAATTTCCTAATCTATTGATAATTGATGGCGAAAATATACTAGTAAAACATTGCCAGTTCAATTATACAACGACTACTGAATTGATTCACGACTCCTTTATAGCATGTTCTTCCTCACAACTCAGACATTCAGTTTATAGACGTAGTCGATTATTGCTTGTTAGAGATATCTGAGCATATGGTTTGCGTCATGCAATGCAGACTATATATCAGATTACTATAGGTGTGTTAGGGAAAAGGCTCAATAGATATTTTACTTTTAGCTCAGTTGGAAGAGCGCTGAATAGGCCATGTAAAGGTCGTCGATTCTGACCCCATAAGACACAAAATTCTTCCGTGTATTTCATGTTTGTCTGTGTATTTACAAAATGACGAATGTCTTCTCACACTCGTTACAAGGCTTGTTAGTTACGTGGAACATCTTCGAAAAGATCATCACCGATGGTGTTCATATTAGAGGGTTTTGTTTCATATTAAAGGGTTTTGTAAAATAAGGATATAATCAGGCATTACTGGAAGTGCGACGTTTACAACTAAAATTAAAGTAGCACCAAGACTTTGCCTTTTCTTTATATTGATCAAGTCAGTGCTACGGACTGCACCCGTATTAGCCAACACTCAATATTGCTCTGACGTGGTTGCGTTCCGCCAGCTAATGGAACCGTGTCTCCAGGCGCCTACCTCTCCGGTATCTCGTCATATCACGAAACATAATCACTACCTATCACGGATTTAGCTCTGCGTGCGACATGAGCAATACGTGTCGGCATTCGAAATCAGTGGCGTATATATGGACAATCGTAAAGTAAAAGTAAAGTACAACATTTATAGACCGCAAGTATCAGCCAATAAAGGCTCTCAAATGCGGTTGACAATAAAATGTCACGGGCAGCTATTCAGCGCATATACAATACTTTCGATACTCACATATTACTCAGCCAAGGATAATATCGAGCATCTACCCATTTTAGAGACGGGTTTACTCCAGCAATCGGGGATAAATGACTTTCTGAGGATCACCGCAGAAAAGTCTACAGGTGGAAAGTTTCGAACCCGCGACCTTTCAGTTTCGAGTCCGGCGTTCCTACCACTCGACTAACTGCTTCCCCAAATAGGTCACTATGAGAAGTTCTACAAAGCTTTTGTAAGTACTCTGATTAGTAGACAGGAATGATCAATAAATTGGATCAAAAATTTTTATGCTAGAACTGGACACAGTCAGGAACTAATCTTAATACTATTAATTTTATGAATTGCATTTAAATTTTAATTGTAACTGAAATTAGTCAATCGTAGTAACCGTAAATTTGTAAAGTATCTTCGATAGCCATGTGTTAAAAGGGCACTATAAATCAATTAAATTTCATTTCATTTCACGTTCTTTGCTCACCCTTGGCTTCGACGATTCGGCTATCGACTGATCCATCCGCGTATTTGACACAGAGTCGGAGATTTTCTCCGTTGTAGTACATGTACGCCTCGTTCTGCTGTGCCGGCTGCATGAATAATCGATTCGAGAAAGGTAAACAAGATTTATATTTCAAGCATTTGCTATCACTTCATTGATGCGGTGATACAGAGAACAGTATTTTAGAAATACAACGTGTTATTGATAGACTATATTTTTAAGAAAGTGTTATGACCCATTAGCTTTCACCAAATTTTATTTTCATTAATCCTGGTTACCGTTAGTGAGGAGTAGCCACAGTGTTTCTGGAAAATGCACAGAAAAACATCGCATCCGGTTGCCTTTTCTACTTATATCACTTTGTCAAACACTGCCATCTATACACGATGTTTTGCGGGATGATAGCTCTCATAGTGATATTGATAAAATCACGCTGACAAACATCCTATTAAGCCACATTGCATACCCTGTACGGAAGTCGCGCCGTATACGTCCCTATATCGGTCTTTATATAGGCTTCGATCTCAGGGTCGTTTGCATTGTTCCTGACCAGTCTCAGCTCCACTGACGAAGGCTCGTCGCAATCTGTATTTGACAGGAGCGGCGCGTTGTTGTTGGTATTGTCTTCTCCGTTGAAGTTCGAGTAAATTGCAAAACGATCCCTCCAATCGTAGTTAGCGAATCTACGAAACATATTGAATATATTTTTAAACTTATTCCGTTTTTTGTACTTCAATTACCGCTTCAGCCAGTATTTTATCGGGGCGCTTTTGGGCTGAACACGCCTTAAATTCATGTGCCCATAGGGGTCTGGGTAGCCCTTCTTTTAACGCTTACCGACTCAACGAAGTGTGCGACATCTGTAGATCGTCTGTACAAGTTTGAACTAGTGGCGGGAATGGAAGGAGGTCAATTGTCTGTCACTGTGTTTTCCCCATCTTTTCTAAGTGTGGCTCATGAATTTGTTGAGTCAAATATTTGGCAAGCTTTTTATAAGGCCAAGGACGGCCCTCGCAACGATAAAGTTGGTAATCAGCCGATAAATACATACATACATACGCCGTTCATACTTTGTATCCAATTTGAGTACGTGGAATTCCCAAATAAAAAATGACTATGCATAATTTATGTAACCCCCACCACCGTTTATACAACACAAAACGACGAAAACAGAGAATAGCTTAAGATTATAATGCCCGTTCCTATCCAAACTGATTAGTGGTCAACTGACCAGTACACTTGGATAAATTCATAGATATCAACATTAGCTATGAAATCAAGATTAGTCGCTCGATTTTTCTAATATGATGAAAACAGGTTAATAAGATAATACAGCAGCCTCTGTACTGTCAACTTGACGTTCCTTAAAATTACTGTATTTTAAAAGTTTCCTATCATTTTGTTCCGCGCAGTTACTTACCTTGAAACCAACAATCGAGCGTCAGGAGTGAAAGAGCAAACGCCATTTGGTGGGTCGACAGTGACATCGAAATTTGTAATGAAGGCATCATTACCGTGATCAATAAGGGGATTCTCCGTACACCGCAAGTCAAAATCGACCGGGCAAGCTGCAGAAAAATTATTAATTGAATACCATTGTAATCGTTGAACTCGAGCGAAATGAATTTACGGAACTTAGGGAATTAGGTTATGGAATTCTAAATACGACGTAGATGCAAAATAAAAACTTAATTGAATTATATACGCACGCGGCCTCGTGACGTCGATGAATACGCTGCATTTGCATGTGGTTTCGTTGAAGTCAGTTCCCGGCGGGCAGGTCATCAGTGTGGGTGCTGAACCATCGTGCTCAGGCACGAAATACGTGTGAGAGTCCAACGGGTTTGGTTGGAACGGACAAACTGAAGCGGTTAATTTGAAATGGTTAGCCAGACGTTCAGATTAACGTCTCATGTCCAACGACATGTGGCAATCATAAATAAATTGGTGCGGCATTATAATAACGAATGATTCATTGGCGTGTGAATGTATCTATCTCGTAATATAAAGAAACTTCATCATTCAAGCTCTACTGTACTATGACAACCGCGATGATTTTCACTTAGTGAACATCACTTAAATATCATCATCGATAAAAGACGAAGATGAAGAGTATTATGGTAGGAATAAATACCCCTTGTCGTGGTTTGCAGATCGCAAGGACACGGGTCATTGCAGTTGGCGTTGGTTACACATGACTGCGTCGATGAGTCGTATCCCTCGCCAACGGGACAGCATCGGGCGTCAGTGGATTTTCCGTCGGTACAGATCCAATATGCCCGACAGTTGCCGGGATACGCGTAACTCGTTCCGCCGTTCTTGCATTGATCTGAGCAGGATCGTCGTGTAACGATTGATAAAAGACCCGAACGACAGTCATAACACAATCAAGTTCACGCGGCTGTTATATATTTGAAGCAAAAATATCACATCAACAAAGACTAAAGATAAGAATGTACTACTACAGACCAGACAATAGTGCATTGAATCCGCTTTTCACGTCAAAGATATGTAGTTCGGATGCACTTGCATATTGTAAAAATTCAGTAGTAACGACAGGTACTCAATTCGTAACGATATTGTAGGCGACGAAAAATCAGGATGTCTCAATGGTTAGCTTGGTTTATAATTCCGGGCAATACCATTGTGGTATTTTCTAAACGTTTTTAGAAAAAATACTTTTATCCAATTGCTTTAGTCATAAATAAGTCCTAGAGAAGATTGAAAAATAGATACCTGAATGAAATAGATAAATCATTAATGGGTAATGTCCTCTAGGAGAGCAATCATAAGAAGAGTATGATAGCGCCTCTTTCAGAGTTATCTTTATATAAGCGAGGTATACGGCTTTAAAACTAGACATTTTACGGTTTGTATATATTGCACCTGTTGGGCAATTCAGGTCACCGGATGGCAAGCAGGTGAGGAGCCTTTGGTCCCAAAACATGCCGCACTGACAACAGTTGGTGATTGCGATGACGGTTCCGTCGTCCTTGAACAGACATCGTTTCCAGCAGTCGCAGCGTTGCGGGTCCGCGACGTAGCCGACGCCGTTCACAATTTTACAGTTGTCGCATTCTCCCGGTGGGACAGGTGCTCGTGTTGTTCTTGTTGTCGTGGAAATTGTGTCCAACGCGGGATCTGTTTTGGTGATGAGAAATTAATGATAATATTGAGTGCTCGCTTCGTCGTTATTTACTCTAACAAATTTGCTTTGTCACGTTTTGCTAATAACCTAATAAATTTGCTAATAAATTACCATCGCGGGACTCATTTCAACTTCAATGGCTAAAATAGATTAATCATGAATATAAAGGGTGGACCAAAAGTCACTACCCGGTTTTGTATCATCACCACTAATATAACAATAGTGATAAAGTATATATTTTTGTTATTAGAATTACTAAAAGTCTAAAATATCATCATTAACTGTAAATCAAATAACTGCTATAAAACAACATTTACAGCAGTGTAAACAAGTAGCACCAAACGTTGTAAAAGTTAAGGTAACTGAAAACGTAAAAAAGCGTAACGTTCGTATACGTTATTTCGATCTATAATGGATAGAATTCGTATTTAACATTAACGCCTTTGATAACTACACAAGATCACTCAAACTCAAGAAGATGCCTCAGAGGCGATGCTCGACATGGCGGCCTCATTATGTGCGTACCGGCGGCTTCTGTCCTCGACGCTGTTGCAGATTCGCGTGCAGAAGTCATAGTTGAGCACTATGAAGGCATCGCCGACATACCGCCGAATCTGATCTACTCTCGCCGGTCTCCGCGAATACACACTGTCTTCAACAATTCCTCATATGCCGAAGTCTATCAGTGTGAGGTCAGGACTGCGGGCTGGCCACTCTATCGGCCCACGGCGCCCTATCCGGTGGTCAGGTAGATTTTCGTTCAAGAAGTTCCGCACATTGTTCGCAAAATGTGGCGGAGCGCCATCTTGGTGCAGGTAATAATGGCCGAAAACTGGTCGTTGTTGAGGGAGGACGACGGTGGTCAGCATCTCCAGGTACGACAAGCCTGTGATAGTTGCTGGAAAGAAGTGGGGCCCACAGATTACGAGATGGGACACTCCGGACCCACGCAGTCACAACTGATTGATTCAGTTGTTGCTCTATTGGTAGGTAGGGATTTTTGTTGTCCCAGTAAACACAATTATGCTTGTTTACGTGACCTGGGAGATAAAGTTGGCATCATCAGTCCAAATAATATGCTTTAACAAGTCGCGTGTTTTAGTGACCTGTCTTAAGAGAATTTCGCAAAATTCAAGCCTTCTGTCAGGATCGTCTTCATTTTAACCGTGGATAAGTCGGGGACTGTAAGGTTGAAATTATATAGACCTGAGGATGCGCCTTACGGGAGTGCGGCTAATATCGAGTTCTAACGCTGCACGCCTGGTGGACTTCTTGGGGCTGTGAACAAACGCTCGAGCGACCACATTTTGATTCTCTTCATTGCACGCTGCATTTGATCGTCCCGTCCGCGGAGCATCTTTCACTGATTCTGTCCCATCATGTTTACGTTGAATGCTGCTGATGATTTTTCGTGTAGGTGATGGTGTATCATATTGTACGGCCCACTTCCTCTGTACCCCGTACACTGATCCAGTTCTCCAGAATTGTTTACAAATAAAAAGTCTTTCTTCTGTACTCATTTTTGGCGCAGCGCTACATCATAAGATCAAAGCCTAACATGTGTCAATTAGAACAAGGTACACGATTTTGTTTAACTATCACGTTTAATGACATCATTTTGTGTTACTTCTAAGTTGTTGTGTGGGTCTAAATCAGTAAATGTACATTTCATGTCGTGGTCACAAAATGTGATTTCTTGTAAAGCCCCTATTACTTTGTTCTTAAAATATTCATGTTAAATTTCACTGTGGATGATCTTTAGTGAATATACATATATATATTTCACTTATATTTGACATAAAATTATAGTGATTATATGCCATACAAAAATGGGTAGTGACTCTCGCCCACCTTGTTAGCAGGGCTATAAAATTCAGGTATTCGATAAAATATTCTATCATCTCTATTCTGCGTAACCAAGATCATAAGAAAATATCGCAGGTATCGCATCTCATGCTCCTTGATATCAGAGTCGTCTTAGAACTATTGATCACAGCTGCGGATTGGTCTGTCAAAACTCAAGAGTTTAATTCAAGGAAATGTGAGGCAAAAAGTTTATGGGCACATCAACTTGGAAAACAATTTGGATAAAAGTCACGCAAATTTCTTCACCATTCTTTACCACTCTGAACAAAAATAATAGTAATTGCTCGGACGACAAGATTTACACACACAGTCTGTTTAAAAAGGCACAATTACACAACCTTCAATAATTTTCTTCAAAACATCTGCTGAGGCTGCCTTTTGTATTTCTGCGAGTTAAAAACTTTTTTGTCCTTTTCTTTCTACTATGTTGACCCTGCCCAATGTTGCCCAAGTCATCGTTAGGTTAAAAATGACATTGATTCTAAATCTATCTATCTTTGTCGATGTATAACGCACTTGTGACTTCGGAAAACATAAACTGGTGTCGTCCGCTATCTCGCTATCTCACTCGTACATCTAGCAAATCCCTGCATTCTGGTTCTCGGCTCACTCCACCTGATATCCATCTCATCTCGTGGCAATTTCAAAATACATTTGTCTTCTTCATTACTTGTGCCTCTAAAGAAAGCCCCTCATTTTCATCAATTTTTGAAAAACACAAAGGTTAAATTTTCCTCCACTCTTCGCGGTTTCTCAAACGCTTAATCTGACTCCATTCAAAACTCTTAACAGACTAACAGAAATATGCGATGGAAGATTTTGCTTCGGTATTCGTGGTCTTAACTGAGAAAGAATAGCTCTCACATCAATAATTTTAGGGAACGGTTTTATTTAATAGGTACGAAAATGTTTAGTGTGTATGGGATATTAAATGCGGTATTCCGGTGGCGGCTATCTTCATGACATCCTATAACATCTAAACCTATGTTAAATACGGTGTTCTAACATTGTATTTAGGTCATCTAAAGAAGTGGCTAACTATGGGCACTCACTGCAGCATTCTAGCTGTCCGTACATTTCCTCGACACCTCTCCAGAGTTCGGGGAAGTCACTCGCTTGGAATAACTTGTCGCATATTCGATTATATGCCGGGTCGTATGGGACTTGGGTGTTGCCGACGAGAAAACACACAATGTAGACTCCTTTCTTCTTCAAATCCGCAGCCTGCTTTTCTGCTTCGTCTGGATTTGCAATGTCCCTATCGGCTATTATACCTCCCGTTAATCGACAAAGTCCCCTCTTTGGATAAGCGAAAAACGCCTTATCCGAGTTGAACCGACGAAGGCAGACTTCGAGGAAATTTCCGGTTTTCGGGGAGTTGGTTTGCGCCGCAAGAACGTTGTTAACGCACCTGTTCTTGTTGTTTCTCGTCGCGTCACGTGGCCACATCGTACACACGTCGTTTGCCCCAATGGTCTCGCCATAAAACGCGCAGCCGAAGTTACCTTCGCATGGTGCGTCAATGCTGTATGCACCTCGCAGAATCGCTTTCGCGATATTGGCGTTCGTATCGGTATTCACGGCGTTGTCCGATTTTTGGAAACATAACCCGACGTTGCACCTCGCTGTAAAAGAAAAAAAATCACTAACCTTTCGCAGAGTGATCATGTACATAAAGTATATGACTGTCTGTATAATATATTCGTAGAAATTTAGCATTAACTAACCGAACATATGTGATGGTAATTAGTTTAGCCAATGTGGTTCTCTCGTCCCTGTAGCTCAGTAGGTAGAACACCAGTTATCTGGGGGTCGTGGGTTAGCGTCCCATCAGGGGTATAGGTTTTTACCTGTGCATTTCTCTCTAACCGAATATAAAAATTTTGTTTGATAGGCCATCATTGACTGTCGTTGCAGCACTTCCATTGCCAATCCAATAATAAAGACGTAGTATGTTACTTTATTTGTGAAAAAAATAATTCACAGATCGCTTCCACAGAATGTACATACGCCAAATAGTAGTTACATGTAGACCGTGTTAGTAACTGTATGCGCTCCTTCGTTACTTACTTCTCCCGTCGGAGCTCCGACACTGCCTTGAATCTTCTTGACTTCTCACGCCCACGATCAACAGCAGTCCCACCAACCCAGCCACAAATCTATTCATCCTGTGATTCTTGTGCCTGTAAATCGATGTGCGCTAAAACTACCATTTCCGGTTGT
>WURV02163852.1:0-15238 GCA_011762755.2 Epimenia babai
TATATACACAGGGTTGGCCAAAATAAACCTAGCCAAGGTATATAGTTGGTCATAACTCTGGATTCGGTCAAACAATTTGAAAAAAATGCAGTCTGATTTACCAACTATCACTCCACATTTTGATCAAATATAGAGTGTGATGTCATACACACAAATGTATGACATCACCCATATTCGTGCATGGTATTCATGACAAGTGTTCACTTTTGACCAAAGTAGGTTGTTTCTTCATCATGGAAGCCATCGTCATGCCGACCTATAGTGGTTCACTGATGAAAAAATCTTTACAGTAGCAACAACTGTATCTAATTGATCTAACTGTCCTCAGTAGTACTATATAATGCATATGACCAGCTGGATTAGAGTTTCTATGTGAGATATATTGAACTAAAATAAAAACCATTTATTATATTCCATATATTATTTAACTTTAACATGACAAATGGAATATTCTAGGTTGAGAGGGGAGACAACACTGCCGTGAAAAACTGAGCCTGGGCAGACAGTATTTCATTTACAAAATATTTCAGGATTATTAACATTCAGCTGTAAGTAAACAATATTCCGAATAGCATAAAAGAAATTTAGCAACGAGAAGATTTTAATATGAAAATAACATTCAGCTTTAAGTAAACAGGAAGCACCTGATGTTTGCGCTATTTTGAATGCTTTGGCGGCACTTTTCACTGTTTTCATCTCTGATATCAGAACACTGAGATCGCCGTGTGCTGCTCCAAGTAAACGCGCCCCACTCCTGACAAACAATCATGCACATTATACACAACACCTAATCTATTTGATTAATTAAATGAACACTTACGAATATAATGTTAACTTTTTTATAACGGGCACATTTATAGTTGCTTCATCATTGGACATGATCTCAGCACCCTATATCAGTCAGTCTACTATTTGTAGTGATTTATGGCAGATTGCAAAAAGCATTAAACTCGGAAAAAGTCAGTTTTGCATTTGACTTTCAGAGCCATATTAAGGACATTACCATTTTTATTAAATATTTTTTATTATTTTTAATTTATTTATTTATTCATTTATTCAACAATTGACAAACCATGATTATTTGCTAGTAGGTAGATAATTTATATAATATATAATATTTATATAAGAACACATGACAGTTTCAGTAAAACAATTGGATATGGTATAACATGTACATTTGTAGGCTAAATAAACAGTATCTGTAAATTTAAGAGATAAGTAATACATGAGGCTAAGAGAAAATTAAAATTTGACATTTATACATGTGTTATTAAGCCACTTGCGCAGCCCGTCAGGCTGTTACAACAAGTCATAGGGGAGAAGCAAGCGGCTCACAAATTTACTCTCCCAATTTATGTTATTTAAGGTAGCCACAAATACATTTCACTGGTACTTATTTATGGATAAGTTGACCAGAACAATCGGCATGCTGGTACCTTGCCCAAGGATACAATAGATAAACACAATAGGTATAACCCTCTGCCTTTTGGTTCACAGGCTGGCGCTCTACCATCCCAGGTATCCCGTTCCCGTGTAGCTAACCCCACTTTGTTACATTTAAATAAAAAAGATCTTATCATGGCTGGGTATGTACACGTATGATAATCACCCAATAATAATCTGTACCAATTATTTCCATGCTGACTTTAGATAATAATTGCTGAAACCACGTAAGGTAACACCAACAAATGAACGAGCCAACGGAACTCGTAGGTCGTATGTTTAAAATTACTGTCAAGATATATTTCCAATTCTACTGATTACGGTCATTGCAACAGCAAGGGAGATAAACAATTTAGACGGTCAACACAATCATGTCGACGAATAAAATTCACAATCCATGTTAACGAAGCGATAGAATACACTCTTATACGGTGCACTAGATAGGGAGTAATTATTACTCAATTAATTCCCTTATATGTTTTCACTAGGCCTTAGTCATACAATGTTATACTATCGACATTCTAATATTGCGTATGTCTGAAAGGAGAATAGAAATAGTAAAAAGGTATACACTTTGTTGGTGGCAGTGGTATAGTGATTAGAAGCGCTGCCTTTCCTGTGAAAGGTTGCGAGTTCGAACCGGCACAAAACAAGGATGTTACCCACGCCCTCCACATACTGGAGCAAGACTTTCTGCTAGAATGAGAAAGATCTATGGGGAATGGGTTTTTATAAAAATATCCAAGGGATAAAACAAAGTAATATTGTACAATGTACGTGCGAGTGACATTTAATTATAAAATAGCACCAAAATCGCTGCTTTTCCTTGTTATTATGGAAGTTAGTGCATTGCAAAGCGCATCGGGTAAAACCGCTGATAGGCCTACATCGGCAAGTCTTGATTTAAATACAGCTAGTGAGATAATATCAACAACATGTTGAGGAAGTGACTTCCAAAAAATGACGCAGACGATGGGGAAAAAAGTGACCGAGGCGAAGGCAGCGTCATTAAGTTAATGATTAACGTCACCGTGTTAGAAAATATAAAACCCTAACCTGCGTACAGCCTTTGCAGCCCTGTCCATATCGAAAAGAATTTAAGAACAGAATTATAGGGGAAAAGAATGGAATAAAAAGTTGAAAATAAAAAACTTATAGTATAAAGAAATCAATGAAGGAAACGCGGCTGGAAAATATCGTCAAAAATGAAAGCAAGTGACTAAAACGAAAGTTTATTAGAGATGTGAGTTTTCTCCCTTGCCACAGCAGAACATTTCACTTTAACGGGACATAATCTGCTTAAATCAACTCGACTCCGAGGCTATGGTTGATTTTTTACGCATTTGCGTCAGAGGCCCAACTTCCTGTTTCTTAGCTGCTAATAAACACAACCGCCTCTCTTTGCAAAAGCTGAGTTTCTCATTCAGATCGGGTCTACGGTAATACGGTAGGTAATGGGGAACTCGTTATACTCACTCCACGACACCTTTCTTTAGATTGTAGCCTACTATATACATTGTGCAGTGCAACAGATTGTGTCTGACTGTGATAATTTTTCATTTTCTCATATATGTCCATATTCCACTATTTTCCCTCGTCGATATTTTCGCTCCACTGTATTGTTTAACTTACTTTCCATTATTTGTACATTGTTAGAAAATTAATTTTAGTCCTATGGATAGATTAAAGAATGCAGGCTAAGGTTATTGGAGTTTTTACTAATTGTTTACCACGCTTATAAGTACACCTTCATCAAATAAATTTGATTTCTTTAGTTACATGACTATCACAGTATATGTGTGTCTGCGCGAACGCGCTTAACCTCATTTTGAGTTCTCCCTCCTGCAATCAAATCGCGAGATATTGCAATATCAGGGTACCAACGCAGCAGCACGATTCCTCGTTGAATCACAACGTTCGAAAACGCAATACGTTGAGGCCATATCTCATAAATGTACAACAGTGGCTGCTGTCTGTATATATATAATTTAGGACATGCATCTTCATCCGCTGTCTGTACATAATTTTTGGCATTCATTTTCATCAATACCAGCTTTAATCCAATTTAAAACCGACTCATGATCATTGAGGCATTGAGTTCGTATCCGAAGGACTTTGTATGATTTATGTTGAGGACGAGGACTATCCTTCTTTGATTCCAAGTGCTTCAACACCTCAAATGCCACCTACGCAATTCTATAGTTATAACCACTAGTATCAACTCGCTCCATTCGAGACTTTTTAAAATGTCGTTTTGTACTATACTTCGATCAAATGGCATACATTGAATGAACTTCGTGCGATAAACTGAAATGTCTCTAAAATGGCGACAGGAGAATGTCATCAAAGGTCGAAGTTATGACAAGAGTATCTACGCAGTGTGGGAAACTCATTCGTAAACCCGACACCAGATCGCTACTTTAGAAGTGGAGTGAAGAAAAGGAAGTGAAGAAAAAACTATCATATATATACTATTTATAATTTTTTTATTGAAAAATTAAAATATTTACACGCAGCTACTGAAATGAATGAATGAAAAGATATGGTATACAGGGGATTGCTATCAACTTTTACAATTTGCCATCAACATTACAGTCAAGCAGGTACCCACAACATTTAAGGTACGAAGCCATGTCTATCTCTCACACATTATGTATTATGTATAATACAAATTTGATGGTATTATCCGTTTTTTCCAATCTCCTAACATTTAGGACGTATGTACAGCGCCACGCGCCGACTGGACGGCCGAGGCCGAGCGTGGACAATGGTTTTAGCGCGCGGCCGCAGGGATAACAAAAGACCATTCAACTCTGTTAACTTTACTCGCCGTGTTCTAACACCTCCGGTCAATCTGTTACTTTTACTCGATTTTCTTGGCGAGTAAAAGCCGTATACACCCTGTAAACAGTCTATTGATAAAATATTAGCACCACGTTTTGATTACACAATCAGCTTCCCACACGTTAATCGATCGGTCAATAGCCGATCGCGACTGCTATTCATAATGAAGATAACACGCCCGGCCACTGCGCATTTAGCGGCAGCCATTCCTTATCAACACTAACTTTCGCTTTCAATTTGAGTAATCACGTGATCGTACGTCATTGTTACAGAAAATAGATATAATCAGGCACAATCAACCCAAATAGCATTAGTCTCAGTTTTCGATGCCTTTAAATATGAAACGTAAGATTAACGACAAAAATCACGAATTTAACGATGAGTGGTTCTGGAAATACGCGTTCAAGCATCATTTTGAAATTGTTAATTCCACAGTGTCTAATCTGTTCCAAAGCTCTCGCGATTTATGATTTGATTTACTATTATTTAAAGCGGCATTACGAGATCGAACACAAGTCGTTTAGTGATATTTACCCGGTGAATTCTGACAAACGCCGCATAAAATGAATTTTCTTAAAAATAATTATCGAGCAATTTTAATTAGTGACCATTTAACTGCTGCTCTGAGATTGTGGGTCAGTAAATAGAACCATGATTTTGATTCAGTAACCAAATCTTTCAAGTCAAACTTTTCACACTAATCAATCTACACTTGATTTTACACTTAATTGTACTGCTGTGTTTTCTTATTTCGCCATTATTTCCCTCTTTGATCGTAAAATACTTTCCTATCGTGTTTATATTCTGTAAATACTGTAGCTTTAGTAACTACATTATGTCAACTAGTCATGATAAACTGTTGAATATAATTAACATATGAATCATTAACTGAAATGATTGTGTGTTGCTCAAAATATTGTCGCGGCGTTTGAACGGTTCGGGTGTCACTAATGCGGCCCTCGGAAAAATTTAGTAAGCACCCCAGATCCATAGAGATAAAATCTCCAAACGTTTGGAGAGTAACATTTGAAATCCAAAATTTTAAGTCTTTTAACATTCCGTGTTATTGTTATTGTAACCGTATCTTCCTTCAGCTTTGATTTAGTAGACATGTCTGAGAGCTCTGCCAAATATCGATGACAATCTTGGATTTGAAATTAGTCAAACTTTACGGACGAATAACGAGATGAAATATTTAACATCGCGACTTCCTGAGGATACAAAAGAGCAAAATGTATACTGTATCGTTAACAAAACGTCGTTTACGTGAGCACCAGCACAATGGCCTTTGGTATCGTTCCCGTTACAGCTGTAATTGCTGTTGCTATTTTTGCTAGTCTTCCTATCGTTTTAATAACAGGAATAACGGTTATAACACTTCTGAGTGTTATAACCGTTATTCCTGTTATTACTGATATAAATGTTATTACCGTTTTTAACGTTATTCCTGTTATCACTGTTACTACTTTTATTATTATTATTGCTGTTATTACTGTTATTGTTGTCATTCCTTATATTGTAATTACTGTTATACCTGTTATATCCACTACGTAAATTTCTTTCAAAAATGTGAGTCATGGTATTTGATAATTGTACTTTTAGCGTTCAGACGTTTATCACAAGCCTCACGGACTTTTTTGTGAGTTTCTGTTTTAGACCAGTCCTCTCGGAATAGAATAACCACAAACCCACTGGCATGGACAGGATCACGAAATATTCAACGAAAATTTCGAACTTTTTAAAGTTAAAGTAGGATTGTATAATGGGTCACGAGATTTACTGTTTGGATTTCACGCCGCGAAGTATCGTAGATTTTACTTACGTATCAAGCTTATCATATCTGACCGGTACCGAGACCCTGTAATCATAAGTAAATAAAAATTCATGGTGTAATTGAGCCATCTGATCATATTGGCGCATAGAAAAAACGTGTATGAATGCCGCTCATTATCCAGCATAAGGTTTGTGTAGTACACGGCAATTGGTGCCATGGTCGTGACAGAGATGAGGCAGACGACGGCGAGGTTGAGCGTAGCCTTAAATAGTTTTTTGTGATCTGTGTCGTCGCTATATTGAGTCGTTAATTTCTGGCTCCTGATTATCGTCATGATGATTTTTAAGTTCAGCAATGTGACAATCGGTATGGGGAGATAAAAAACAAGAACAGCTCTGTAAAATATCTTATCCGTGTCAGCATCCAACGATGCCTCGCTTGTACAGTTGCCCGTCTCAATGTAGGCTATAGAGCGCGGAATTGCCGTAAGGCTGTCGACGATCACGTTTAATATAACGATGACTACGCAGGCGATGAAGGCTTTTTTAGGAGTACAGAGTGTCATAGCTTTTAGCGGGTAAACGATGGCGATGAAGCGGTCAGCGGAGAGAGCTAACAGAAACCAGGCTGAGATCCCCTGCGTCAGATCCTGTATTGTGAAGCTTGTCCAACAAAGCTGAAAGCGTGAATATATTTTAAACATGAGGCACTCGATAATATGAATACGTCCACCAAAGTAGCATATTCATATACCGCATTTCTCCCCTAACTCAAGTGACGATTTGTGAGAGTGAAAATCAGTGAGGGCGTATCCACATTTTAGTGCGTATTGATTCGTGTTGCCACGAATAAATCACACTTCAACCTACTGAATTAAGCTTTCGGGTTGTAAACCTTATCTCAATAAGTCGACGGATAACGCAATAACTTTGGGCATCGCGAAGTATACAAACAGGACATCGCCATAACAAACATAAAAGGCACGTAATTATTGCGATTGGAGCGGTAGTCACAAAGATTTTGATGGGCCACACAAAACTCTACGCAAAAAATTGTTTTTTTATTGAAGAATATGCTCGATGCCATTTCACTTTTCAGTGAAATAATGAGAATGTAGGATTCTTAAAATAGGATGATATTCAGTTTAAAAAAGAACTATGATATTTAAACAACGAACCCAGATTTTACTCATTTGCCAGGCCACTGATTGGCGTAGCTCGTTGATGTACCAATCGGTCTCCCAAGCGCATTCTATTGCGAGACTCGTGACGTCACTAACGGCAAGACCGCGCAGATAAACTGAAAAGGAGCGATCGCGGTACTTGGGTGACCGCATGAGGATTGTTAGTAGGGTGGAGCCGACGAGAGAGAAAAACAAACAGACGTAGCCGAATACGACATGAGCATACTTAAGCTCTTGAGGCGCGGCAGCAAAGAAGTATGAATTGTCACTGGCTGTTGAAGTCGGCAGTGATACAGCGTCTGCGCCACTCATTGCGGGAGAGGGCGTACTTTACCAAGGATAGCTATCGATTGCGATACTCAAAGTTCTGTTGTTTTTGTTAACACATATTCAACAAACCACAATGAAACCGAACGAGGTCAATCGTCGCGTAAAACAAAGCTTTTATGTCGCCCCTTGACACAAGGTACAAAGTGGATCGAAAATGTATCGTAATAATTGTTACTGTAACTATGGCTTGATATTTATATATTTAGGCCAATTATTGTAATAGTGATTCACCACAAGATCGTGATAGCAACACGCTGACTACGGAATAGTGATATAATTACTCCAATAGTATTGCACTGTAACTGTAATTATAAAAGATTTACATCTATTACTATCTCAATTAAATACAGAAAATGCCTAAGTGCGCGTGACATCATCGGAGAAACGAGACAAGTCTCTTGTCATCGATTAAATATCGCCTCCCCGCATTTGGAGAAACTAGTCTACCAACATTATCATATATCTAACGACTCACAACAAAACCTCCGTGTCTTCATGCTTACGAAATCTACTTAGAGAGACGTATCAACCGGAGAATTCCAGAACTAAAGATAATCATTCCACCTAACTTTTTGCCGAGGAACTGACGCTTGCCGCCACTATCTGCTGATTTTCTCTAATTCCGAGTAATATACTCCATATTTCCATAAAAGTGGACCCATTCGTTGAAATTGATACGGTACGTTGTAGAGTGTGCACATGTAATTTGTATACTGAATGATTGATGAGAGATTTCTGCATGATTTTGTTAGTTAGTCAGTCTGTCCGTCCGACTACCAGACACTTAGTTATTCGGCTGTTCGTCAACTAGCCAGTCAGTCATTCAGCTATTTAATCAGTCAGTCGTACGATTAGAAACCTATGTTCTTAATAAAGTTAATGTATCTACACCCTTCTGCTCACTGCAAAAATGGAACCTTATCTCGAGCGAAGATAATCCGAGTAAAACTCTATCCCGTTCAACGACAGTTAAGGCTACGTGGTTGACGCAACCCTAGCGATAGACTAAATCCTTTGCTGCCAGCCACAGGTCTCTTACCGCCTCCAAAATCCGAACGCGAGAGGGCAGCTGTCGTACGCACCAATACTAACGATCCTCTTATCGATATAAATCGCCACAGCTTCCTGCGCAAATCATGAATTACTGTGTACACCTTTGTTTCATCAAAAATATGAAATCTCGGAGAAAAAATGAAATTACTCCTCGCATCAGTCATTAATATCATTTAGCTCCACTGAAGACCGTACGTTTCTGCTGCAATGTTGGTTGGTTTGTCTGTTTATCATTTAGCAAGTTTACATGAAAAGTTACAATATTCGCACCAAATCTTTTCGGAACTTTGTAATTGGTCCACAGATCAAATATTGTCGGTTGTGATCCAGGTCACCTTCTGGATCCTCGATTTCTTGTTACAGATTAGTTGCACACTAAGTGTGGAAATGAACTGCTATGATGGATCTGCACTTGCTGAATGTTTTCTTATGTAATCATGATGTTAATCGGGGGTAGCCTGTGTTTTTTTGAATAGCTGGAAAGAAATGCAGAGAAAAACCTCTACCGCTGATGAGACGGACTTTAAATATCAGTGGTTGTGTAATCATGTTATTATCGTACTGTATCATGCATATTAAATCGGATATTAAAACTAAAAGAGATACGTGCTTCAAAACACGCATTCAGATATTAAAACAAGAAACAATTCTGGAATATTAAAAACATTCATTAATAGGACTGAATGGTGCGGGATCTGAAAAAAGATTTGACTGAAAAAATTAGTAAGATTAAATAAAGACTCAGGGTATCAAAATGGTGAACTTTAAGATCACCCTTTCGAAATTCCAAATGAAAATGGCACATATGTTTACACAGACCTTGCCAAAGGCCAAAGAGGCCTCAAAACACCAATTCGAATATAAAAAGACCTACGAGGCCTACACACATACTGGATATAAAAACGACAGGCCATACAGAGCTCAAAACACTCATTTAAATATTAAAACAAGACCAAGGAGGCCTTGAGAAAATCAAAACTCACATAGGGCAGGTTTTGACCATTTGTCTAAGTATTTAAATCCAAACAAATATGTGTCAATAAGAAGTGATCGAGATCTTCGCGCTTGGATATTGAGAAAGATGTGTCGTAGAATGGTTTATTGTAAAATTATCTTAGAAATGTAACAGGCCGATGTTGTACGTGCCACTGACATTTAATTATGAAGTAGCACCAAAACCTCGCCTTTCCCTTTTACCTTTCTTTACCTTGTGTCATCTGTATACTGGCATGGACATGACACCTAGTCCACTTTACTTCCTGAAGACGATGGTGTTATTCGTGAGACTGATGTAAGCGAGTCTTCCAATTTACTCACGCTATTGCATCTCCTAGCAGCCTTCAATACTGTCGATCATTAGCTACTACTTTAGTGTCCTTGTGTCCGATACGGTATATCTGGAAATGTCATTATGTAAATGATATTATGTTCATGTGATCGTTCACAGGTTGTTGCTGTGAACAAGGCCTTGTCATCACAAGTCATGCTTCGTCGTGGATTTCCCAAGGGATCGATTCTTGGGCTTCTACTCATATATCAGACTTCTAAGTGACATTATCAAAGCCATCATCTGTACGCGGACGACTGTCAAATATACGTACGATGTGATGGCGACAATTTGATAGCAACTCTTAATACAATTAATATTTTGTCAAAACGAGGTCAAGATGTGGATCGACTTCAACCTGCTCAAGTTAAATGAGAATATGTCTCAAGTCTTGATAGTACTGCGTGAAATACTGATAGGACAGTCCAGTCAGCTAGCGTGACGATGGTAATAGTGTACTCGCTGTGTCGTGACAAGCGCGTAATTTCGGCGTGACGTTTCATCACAATCTATCTTTTGAGAGTCGCATAAATGTGTGTAGCGCTTTTTTACTACATTGTCGATATATACGGCACATTCGCCCACATAATAATAATTCATCTTTATTAGGTACAATATATACCAATTGATACAAAAAACGATCCGGGACCATATAAAATACTTAAAGATATTAGTAATATAATTCAATGTATTTCTAGATCGTATAAATGTAAGACATCGCCAATACAAAATTATAAAAGTCGGTCACGACGTTGAAATATGAAAAATATCAGGGTGCTTAGGGCACAGTTGACATATCTCGAAATCTTTTGCGGCCACTGCGGTCCATTCATTGGTCACACCAAAACTTGATTACTGTATTAATTCACTTCTCAGCTTTCCCTTTGTCGTCACAGATCGTTTTTGTCTCCTGTACAGAATACCGTGTGACGTATTCTAATAAAGAAAAGTTAATTCGGTCGAATTACTTCCCCATAATCAGTCTCATTGGCTGACGACTATGTTAGGATTATGTTCTTGTCTTTGTTTCCTGGTCTTCAGAGCCTAGCACCTGGATAATTATATTTATGAGCTTCGTGCATTTTATGTTTCTACACACCGTCTGCGGTCTTGTGAGACACACAGGGTTGTGGTCAAACCATGCCGTCTTTATACATCTGATAAGCACATGTGCATGTCCAAAATTGTGAAACGCTTTTCTATCTCATTGCGACCGCCAACTTCTTATGTCATTCGAATTCCACTTGAAGACATTTCGTCTCTCTCGGGCTTTCCCATAATGTATTTTTAATGATTGTTTCACGCTCCGTCTTTTAGTATGTACAGATTTTTCGCGTCTAAAGCTCTACTGAAAGTATCTACGCCATATAAAATTTTCTACATCGCAATACATTACCTAAAACACAATACATTACATAAAATGATTTAATTGTTAATATCTAATGAGAACAATTTGGATTCACTTTCATTGTCCCATCAGAGATTCGCTCAAAATAAAAAAATCGACGTCTTGAAAAATTGAAAACTACATTTACGAAACGAATTATTAAAAGTTCATTCATATTCACAGAAAGTCAAATAAAATGATAATAAAATCATAAAAAATACTTTGTAGGAAAATCAGACTAGGAGATAAGTAGCAGGTTATCACTCCAAAAACTGAAATTTCGACAAACGGTGTTAAATCAATCGAAAAGAGAATTTATGGATCAGTATTGGTAGTGTAGCAAAAGTTTAAATACAGGAAGCTATTATGGCAAAGAAAAACGTAGAAAACTCCAGGTATTTAAAGACAACGTAGGAAAGCGTAACTACGTGAAGAATGACAGACGACATAGTTTTGTGATGGAAAAATGGATCTTTTACTCACAGTGCTGTGGGCGGAAGACTTAAATCAAGAGGTGAGAAGTAAAAAGTAATATTTTCAATATTTAGTACGTCGTATATTCAAGAACGCTAAACGAGTTTCGTTTGCTAGAAATTATCTCCCATGTGCAATTGAGGAGGAAAATTCCCAAACGTTTTCAGTCCTATTTTTGAAACAAACCAAAATGACACAAAACAGTGACATACATTGTACACATGTAGGAAAAATGCAACTATTCTACCACCGATTGCAATGTGACTCTGCACGTATTACAAAGTATTATTCCGCCCATAGGGTGCGACTCTGTGAAACGAATAAGAGAAAAGAGATAATAAAAATATGCAATATGTGACTGACCACGTTTTCGAATTTTGCTCTCAATTTCGAACATTGTAATCGTTTTTTATTGAGTCCTTCTTTTTTGTAAAATAATAACGTGGCAAAATAGTGGCATAATATGCCTATATCATAAATATATCACAGCGTTAATTAAGACTTCACTAAGGTTCGAAACATATTTTTCCAACTTGAAATATTTTGCGCTGTCTACAATTTCTACAAAATAGCTTTCCGCGCTCTGCATGGTTTATAACACCGTCTCTAAAAGTTGTCTTAGAAAAAATACACCTATTAAGTTTAAATCATTCTTGAAAGTACCAATGTCCAAGACACTTGATGTTGAAATGCAAAATTAATAATTTTCTTCGGATGAAAAAACGCGTGAGTATTTTACACAATGTTTGTTAATGCTACAAATGTCTTATCGCACATCGCCTGCAAAGGAACAAATAATTATCATCACGCACACATATCGAACCTCTAGATATAATAACGTCAGCTGAGGTCACAAATATCTACTGTTTTCACGACCGTACCGTTAACTTTCGGCAGGTTTTTTTGTATTAGAATGCAGATGAACATCGCTGATTAATTACGGGCTGAAATACAAAACACCTCAAGTTCATAACGTCACAAAGACCTAAACTTATATTGTAACGTTAGCAAAATATGATTACAACGGCAGCGGCACTTCTATACAAAAGATGGACGTCAACGGTCCAAAACTAAAATCAGGCATAGTTTGAGTATAGAAAAGTCTCGCGGAATTTAACACTCGTGAGCCTGTTGGTTGAGGCAAAATCGCGAAATAGCAACAGGGGAAATTCCCGACGCGTACACTAGCGACCATCATTTGGATTTTTTAAAATCGTGTTTGTTTTAGTGATCCATTTAGTTATGTATTTAAAGAGCGCAAAACCCGGATCAAATAAAAGGGGGGAGCGATGTAGTCCGGAACTGCATTGTCCAGCCAGGAATTTTCAATAAAAACTGAAGCACTGTACGATCACGTAGGGCGTTATGGCGACCATTTTTAAAGGAAACTCCTTTTATCCCGGGGTAGTTTGCCGTATATACGCATTTTTACACTGCGAAGTTCCGTAGATATCAACAATTTAACCATTGGCTACAAAGTATTCTTTATGAAATTAGCCAAACGTTGCAAGTACAATGGCAAGTTTGAAAAATCCAGCATGTCCAACACCCTCACCTAAATATGATTAACACTGGATTAAAATTTACCACTTACGAGTGTTACAGCCTCCCTGACTGGAGTAAAGGAATTGATCGACAAAATATAAAGCCCGAAAAATATTATGATACAGTGAATACTAAAAACAAGTAAAATTAACCATAGTAAAAGTAAACTCGATAGCGATCAAAGTCGAGAGTCGCCGTAACCCGAGGCAGAGGCTCGTTCATACGAGGGGCACTTGAAAAGTTAATAGTCGACAAAGATGACCTTTAACAATGCAATCATTTGAGCCAATTTTTGAACGTATTCCGCTTTGATGTTCACATATTCCCTTGATGTTGGAGGGCTTTGATACCGAAACTGTAGAAGACTTTGTCTTGCTTGTTGAGAAAACTGCTTTACGGTACATATGACTTCATCTCTGTTCGATATTTATACCCGCCATACGTTTTTGAGGTTTGAGGGCGGCTAATCGTCTGAGGGAGCCTAATCAGATGAATGCGGGGAGTGGTCAATGAGTTTGAAACCACACTTGTGCAGGTGGCTATTGCAACAACCGACTTGCGGGCTGGGGCATTTACATGGTGATGCAAGACCCCTTTTGTCAATTCTCTACAGCGTTTGGTCTTAATGGCTTTACGCACCTTCCTTAACAGATGAGCATAGTACTCCCGTTAAATATTATGACCCTTTTCCAGATAATCATTGTAGGTAATTCCCTCGTTTTTCCTTCCAAAAAGACTGATCCACCACCTTGCGGGCAACAGAGACCGTCTTGGCTTTACGAGGGGCGAAGATATATGTTTTCACTGTAATGACTGGCGTTTGGTATCTGGCTCAAAGTGGTGGACCGAACACTCATCCTGAATTACAAAACGTACCAAAAATTGGGAGGATCTGCCTTAAAGCGTTCTAAGTTGGCCCGCCATATGACCAGTCTGCTACGGTCTCTCAAGCATTTGTTCAGGTGTGAGATGTCTTGCAACCAATTGAGTAGAATCCTTTGACATTTCCATTTTCTAGCAGAATGTTATAAACTAACTCCTCGGATATGCCCACCTCACCAGCTATCTGAATGAAAGTAAGTCGTCTATAACCCATCACTACCCTCTGCACGTGCTGGATGTTTTCTTCGCCCGTGGAGGTTGATGGCCGTCCAGACCTCAGCTCATCTTGAAGACTTGCTCACTTGACCTGAGCTACCTTTTTTGTAATGTGGATAATGCAGAGGCATCACCCCCTTCCATAGCAATCATAACAATATGAATCTTTTGGGGATTGAATCCTTCATATTCAAGTACATGATAACACCACGATGCCCAATTTTGTGCATTATGCTCTGACAGCTGCAGTACCTACTAAGTGTTTCCACAGAAAAGTTACTCAAAGGTCAGTCTTGTCAAAAGTATACCATTATTTATCAAGAACATTGAGTTATTATGTGCAACGTATCACTGTTATAGCTCGGGTCCTTCATCGTCAGTCTATGAACTTTTCAAATGACCCTCGCACATGCAAAGTAGACGATCCTGGCCTCGCGGGAGCAGCTGCGTGAATTTCTAAATCGACTTTTTTCTATATATCTTGGGAAGCATTTTATATCAATATCTAATCAAAATTTAAATTCAAAGTTACAAAAATTACATTTGTAAGACAAACAGGAAATTATTACCACTGTTAATACTCTAGTTCCCAATAAAAGTTCAAGGAGCTAAAAATATTTCTTTAAGAAAAGAAATAACCGAACATAACCTAACGGCAAACATGGCTATCTAGATACCTAAAATTAACCAAGATGTTTTCAACGAAATGAAATGAAATATATTTGATTTAAAGTGCACTATTAGCAACGCTGTCTAACACACTTTACATCAATGAAGAAT
>WURV02163863.1:0-15236 GCA_011762755.2 Epimenia babai
CATGGGAATCTCCTTTGCTTACACTTTGGATTTTCCCTGAATGGCATCAATTATTCAAACCCATAGATAGGGTATCTAGCCGAATCTTCCGTTCTATTAGATAATACTTGGCTTGATTAAACGGAAATTCGTTTGTGTATATGGCAGCAATTCAAAAAACACAAGAGGCACTTCCTCATATCCGCATCCAACCATCCGTTGGCTGGGTCTCACTCGGATTGCGCGAAGTCTGGGCATATCGAGAATTACTCTACTTCTTTGTCTGGCGGGACATAAAAGTTCGCTATAAGCAGACCGTACTCGGGGCATCCTGGGCGATCTTGCAACCCTTTGTGACAATGATCGTTTTCACGATCTTTTTTGGTGGGCTGGCACAGATCCCCTCAGATGGGATTCCATATCCGATTTTCAGCTATGCAGCTCTGGTTCCCTGGACATTTTTCTCCAACGGACTGACCAATGCATCTGGCAGTCTGGTCGGCAACACAAACCTGTTAAAAAAGATTTACTTCCCGCGGCTGGTTATCCCCTTATCGTCGATCTTATCGGGCGTTGTCGATTTTTTCCTGGCGTTCTCTGTATTGATAGTCATGATCATCGTTTACATGGCATCTGCCCCACCGTCGATCTTTGCGCAGGCGCAGATCTTTCCGACAGTGGCAGGCATTGAAATCGCAAGTGGCATTCAACCATCGCTCAATATCCTGTGGCTGCCCCTTCTACTGCTACTGGCAATGATAACCGCGTTGGGCGTAGGATTGTGGTTAGCAGCCCTCAATGTGCAATTCCGGGACATTCGGTACACGATTGGTTTTCTCACCCGTCTCTGGATGTTCATCACACCCATTGTTTATCCCAGTAGCATGTTGGAAGAACGATGGCAATTGCTGTATGCGCTGAATCCTATGGCAGGTGTAATCGAAGGTTTTCGCTGGGCAATGCTGGGCACAGACACCGCCCCGGGACCGATGGTTCTCGTGTCGGCAATTGTTGCGGTTCTCTTGCTAGTCAGTGGTTTGTTTTATTTCCGCCGCATGGAAAAAACGTTCGCGGATGTGATATAGGGTACCCTTGATGAGCAATCGAGCAGTCGAAGTCCGAGAAATCGGCAAACAGTACTTTATTGGTAAACAGCAAAATGAAAACCAGCGTTTTGGCGAAGTCCTCGCACATGCCCTGGTCGGACCTTTCCGACGGGCAGCCAAATTAGTGCGCGGTCAGGCAACCGGCGCTGCCGAACTGGACGAAGCCTTCTGGGCGTTACGTGATATATCTTTTGATGTGGAAACGGGCGAAACCGTTGGCATCATCGGACGCAATGGCGCGGGGAAAAGTACGCTCCTAAAAATCCTCTCCCGCATTACAACGCCAACAACAGGCTATGCTGACTTATATGGGCGCATCGGTTCCTTATTGGAAGTTGGAACAGGCTTTCATCAAGAGCTTACCGGACGTGAGAATATTCACCTGAACGGTGCAATCCTCGGCATGTCCCAACAGGAAATCCGGCGTAAGTTCGATGAGATCGTCAGCTTTGCCGAGGTGGAACGCTTTATTGATACGCCAGTTAAGCATTATTCCAGTGGGATGATGCTGCGCTTAGGTTTTGCTGTCGCTGCCCATCTGGAACCAGAGATCCTCGTCGTTGATGAGGTACTCGCGGTCGGTGATATTGCCTTCCAGAAGAAGTGCCTTGGAAAAATGGAAGACGTGGCTGGTGAGGGTCGCACTGTTCTATTTGTGAGCCATAATATGGCAGCCGTACAATCTCTTTGTAGCCGGGGTATCTTGCTGGAAAACGGGAAAATCTCATTTAGCGGGTCCGTCGATGACACCATTAACACCTATGTCCAATCCGTGCAAAAAATGATCGAAGAACAAGCCATCGGCGATCGCGTGGATCGCACTGGCGGAGAACAATTCCGCTTTACAAACGTCGAATTCTTTGATGCTGAAACAGGATTGCCGGTGTATACGCTCATTTCGGGGCAAAGTATACTTGTGAAAATGCAATACACTTGTAACCATCCGGAAGGCATTTCCAATATTGTTCCATCCATTGCCTTTAGCCGGATGGGTGGCGGCTTCTTATTTGCCTGCCGCAGTGATGTGGTTGGGCATACTTATGATATCGAACCGGGTTTCGGTACGATTACCTGCCGCATTCCCAGTTGGCCCCTGAATACCGGGCGCTATGCTTATTCGGTAATTGCATGGCAGCAGGGTTCGATCATTGATTGGGTCAGAGAAGCTGGATCTGTTGATACGCAAGTTGGAGACTTTTACGGAACCGGGCGCGTGCCCGCCAGTACCAATCAAGGTGTGTTCGTCGACTACTCATATGAAACCGAAATCATTCCTGTTAGCGAGTGAATTCCATGAAATCTCTGAAAACCTTACTCGTTAAATTAGTGCGCGCAATCACACATCCGATTGCTGGTGTACTTTACGATGAAATTCATCAAATAGAAACGCATAGAGCACAACGCAAGAAAAGACAGTTACTCCGTGCCTTGCAAGCCAGCGGCACAGGCATACAAATCAATGAAACAGTCATCATTACCCATCCAGATAGTTGCGTGATCGGAAACAATGTTCATATTGATGAGGCTTCTTACTTCGCCACTCCCGGTGGATTAACTATTGGTGATAATACGCATATCAGCCGGAATGTTGTGATCAATACCATAATCCAAAATTATGAAGGAAATGTGCTTCCTTTGGATCGCAACAGCGTCCTCCAGCCGGTCATCATTGGCAAAAATGTCTGGATAGGGATGAACGTTTCGATTGCTCCGGGGGTAAAGATTGGTGATGGCGTAATTATTAAAGCGGGAACGACAATTGATCGCAATGTACCTGCCCTATCAATTGTCGAGCAAGCTTCTGAAAGTCAAGTGAAGGAACGTAATCGTGAGCAGTATGACAAACTTGATGAAAGAAAAGCCTATGCTGGGGTGAATGGAGAACCATTACCCCGTTCAGAAATCGACGCCTATGCTCCTGGTGGGCATCAGCTTGGCGAGAAACAGTTCTTTGTACTCACAACGGGTCGGTCCGGCAGTATGATGATCGCCAATGTCCTATCTCAACATCCAAAAATTATTTGTAAGCATCAGCCCCGTACACAATTGATGCGATTATCAACTGAATACGCACATAATAGGAAGACTGATGTGCAGGTACTAGATGAGCTGCGAGGAATCTATGCCATTAGTGGTGGCTTACCAAATGAAGTCTATGGAGAATCGGATCAGAAGTATTTCAATATTGTTCATCTCATGCGCGAATTCATGCTGGAGAGCAAGTATATCTGGCTGATACGGGATGGGCGAGACGTTGTTGCTTCAACTGTAGGACGAGATTGGTTTTCACCCAAAGAGGACGAAATCCGCCACCCCATTGAAAAACCCTGGCGCTATTATCGGATTCAGGGAGGAGAAACCGACGGTGTAACAAGAGATGAATGGGCTAGTATGTCGGTCTTTGAGAGAAATTGTTGGTACTGGAGTTATGTGAATACAGAGATTGAACGCCAAGTTTCGCATATTCCAGCAGAGAAATGGATGCAGATTAAACTTGAAGACTTTGAAGAGAGTATCCAAACCATTTACGACTTCCTGAAAGTTCAATCGTTTACCCCAGTATTTCAACGCGTGAATGCTGCTACCTACCCGGTCAAGCGATGGGCAGACTGGGACGCTGATCAGACGAGTGCATTTGAGAAATGGTGTGCCCCGCTGATGGACAAGTATTATCCTGGTTGGCGCAAATGAAACCAACCAGATTTTTCTGGCTAAAAAGCGGTGACGTTAATCAATCAACCCGTTCGTCCCTTTCGCCTCAGTCAGCGAATGGCTCATCCCCTTGCTAATATACCTGGCGATGTACATTGGGATCTTGACCTTGTCGAATAAACTAGAATCTAGAAACGCAATAGGAGCGAGTTATCCTCGATTAACCAGATGTTGAGTGAACCACAAGCGAGTGACACTCCGCAACCTGCTCACCGGCAATCAATGCAAGAACACAATTACTGACGATCTCGCCTATTTTAGCATGACCATCATTGTCCCAGTGCCCGCCGGGACGGTTATCATAATCTTCTACATAATCTAATACATCCAGCGGGTCGATATAGGATATGCCCAGCCGATTCAGTATGCTGCGCGAGGTGTGATATTGCTCACTCGGTCTGGTGGGTCGATCATTATCCCGATTCGGTATCAAAACAATCAGAAAATTAATCTCCCGTTCCACCGTAAAATCACGGAGAGCAGCCAAATAATCAGTCGTGACATCCAACTGCATCTGCTGGAATGCCTGCGATTCGTAAGGATTGCTGGAACGATTGATGATATCCGATTGACTCAGGGCGTAGACAAGCGAATCGATTCCATTGAAGATAACAGATCCAACCCGTGTACTGCGGATCAAATACTCGAATCCATTACCTGGCGGACGAACATTGCGCGCACGATAGGAAAGATCAACATCCGACATCTTGCTGAAATTGAAATCATCATCAATTTCATATCGGCGTACAATATTTTGCCCATGTAGCAAAACCTGGCTATCAAGCGGATAAACTGAATCAACAAAATCATTTGATGGGAAAAAACCCAAGATGACCAGATCTGGCTGAATAATCGAGGCATAATGTTCCAATAAAGCATATGCTTGATTAGTACCTGCCCCCGCGATGCCCGTATTCCAGACAATCACATTGCCTGCCGCCTGCACATTCTGATCTAGGAGTTCTGCCCATGACTTACCGATGTCTGCGGACCATCCCCAGGTGAACGAATCGCCAAGCAAAAGTACCCGATAATCTGCCTCCACCGCCTGATCTGATTTGATAAATTCGTCATTATCGAAAAATCCTTGTGAATTGATGTTACATATTCTTTCCGATTGCTGCGCTTCCACCGTGGCACAAATATCGTTCACATCTCGTTTATCAAAGCGACACCCCAGCTCATCACAAAACCACCAGGGCACTGGTTGTAACAAGGCGGCATCTGCCTCTACAGTACCCTTGAAATCACGCTCTATATTGATGATTGCCATACCTGCTTCTAGCAAAATGACAGCAAAGACGATCGATAGGCTACCCAGCACCAGTTTCTGGCGCAGATTCTGAGTAAATACTTGAATCAGCCCCTGTTGAATACGTGTAGAGCGCAGCGCAAGACTCAGCAGCACCAGCAAAAGTCCAAGGATGCTTGCAATCATCTGCATCGTACTGAAGCCTGGATTCCCGGTGAAGAGAACATCTGTCCCCAGCCCAAGAGCCGCAAGGATTAGCCCACTGACAAGGATAATTGTTCTCAAGACGATCCAGACCATCAAGGTACTCCTTACGAATTGTGTTTTCTGGCTACGGGTGCCAGAATCGATACGAACTGCCGAGCATATTCGAGGATGCGTTCATCCTGCAGCGCTTTCGCAGTTTTTTCACGTTGCAGATCTGATCCTGGTTGTAACTGTTCCCATTGATCAAGCAAGATTTGTGCAAGCTGATCTGAATCTTCTGCCTGAAAATAGATGGCATTTGGTGGATTTTGCTCTCGGTGAATCGGAATATCGGAGAGAAAAAGGGATTTGCCAAGTGCCCTTGCTTCCTCAACAATCTGCCCTCCACCCTCAAACAAGGTTGGCTGAATGATAGCAGCGGCTGCCCGATACAGAGGATATAGATCCTGCAAAGGGATAAGCCCCAGAATTCGAATATGATCTTCCAACTTTTGCTGGCTGATCCATCGCTGCAAGGTCGGAAAATGCTCTGGATGACGATAGTCTTCTGTCAAGCCAGTACATACTAATGTCGCATCTGGATATTGTTGTCGCAAGCGTTGAAATGCTGCAAACGCAGTCCGATGATTCTTATGTATCCAAAACTGGTTGGGTAAAAGCAGGAATTTATCAGGAAGTCGATATTTCTTAACTACATCAAAAGGCGACATGTTGAACCAGTAGCTGGCAGGAACTACCAGCAGGGGCAGATTTATGATACGCCCTGTTGCATCTGGATAGTGTTTTTCGATATCTAGTTTCGTATGTGTGGAGTTGACGATGATATGATGCGCGTTGTCTACTAGTCCACCGAAAATCCGATCTCTATCAATACTTTCAACTTGTGAGAAATATGCTGGAAAAATCTTGTGTTGCAGATCAGGAATCCAAGCAATCCATGGGATCTGAAAGGAGGAGCCGAGCGACCGAGTTACCGGAAAGATTATATCAAGTTCATATTTTGCCAATGCATCTTGCAACCATCGGTTCTGGTAAACCGCGCCCGGCAAGCGCACGCTTAGACGATGCTTGATTCCAGCATAGGACATTCGCGAGGGAAATCGGGGCATAGGATGTAATCCGCCATCTACCAGGGTTGACAGATCGCTGAACAATCCTTCTTTTTGCACCTCCCGGGTAACAAAGCAGTATACTTCTGGACGCTCACCATCTGGAAGCTTAGCCAGTGAAAGTATCAGATTTCGAACGTAGGAAGCCCCGCCCATCCATGTGGCACCACTGCTGGCGAAGATACCGATCCGCATTTTCGAAGAACGATCAAAAACGATCGAATCCGTCCGGTTGCGAAGTTTAAGAATCTTCTTCATACAGAGAAATCCTAGCGAAAAGCGAGGAATGAATACATCTGCCCAGGCTTGTATTCCTGATGCGACCAGTATGATGCCATCAGATCCTGTACCGTCCGCCAGCTTGAAACCATCTGACTGATATTTATACCTATAAATTTTCGTAGTTTGCCCTGTACCCGTTCCTCAAATTGTTGCAACGTAGTCGGAGCGTAATTGATCACACTTTGCCATGTGTGAATGGTCTGCAAATCGCGGAAGCCTGCCTGCTGAATCGCACCAACATACTCATCCAGCAAGAAAGCGTGTTCGCCACCCGTATATTGGTGCACAGGATGACCCTGCAAAAATATCTCCAGATCATCAGGAGAATGAATCGCATGCTCTCGTGTCGCAAGGAAAATACCACCCGGTTTCAAAACCCGATATGCTTCGGAGCAGACCCTATTTAAGTCAGTGACATGATGTAGCACTTGCCGACAATAGACAATATCGAAGAAAGCATCTGGAAATGGTAAGTGTTCACCAATACCTTTGTTGAGTGAGATGTTGTAATCACTCTGATTCAGGATCGGCGTGATCGCCCCAAGCCCAACGATCTCGCTTTCATCTGGTTCGATTAAAACAGAGCTGTAACCTGCCCAATGCCAGGCAAGTGAAGCAACGCCATTGCCACCACCCAGATCGAGTACATTCCCTTTGAGTGGGCTATTCCTATAGCGAGAAACCAACACCAGGACCGCTTCAAATTCTTCGCTCTCGAAGAAGCGCCGCGCTGCTTCTAAGACATCCTCATCATAGTAGGTATGATAGATAAGGTCTTGCATTTCTGGCATTTGCCGAAAGCGTTCAATCACTTCTCCAGCAGTCATCTTGTCCAATGTTGAGTTATCCATTTGGGAGTTCCGAATCTTTCTAATGACCTTCATCTAAGTCTATAAGACTATTCACCTTCGAAACGCTCTCGGAGGATTTTGCAGGAATGCCTGCAATGAACCTCACCGGAGCACTGATCCAACAATTCAACCGCTGGGTTGTGACCCTTTCATCGCCAAGTTTTAAATGGGGACAAAACATTTCCTTGTATGTCCAGCAAACCTTAAACCACCCTCACCTTAGTAAACAAGCTCCTTTTCGTCAACACTCTCAAACTGCCTAAAGCGCATGAAAGCAGAAATGATCGACCATACTCAAAGTGGTTTGGAAACTATATGATGTGGTGCGTGATATTCTAACATCTATTGGATCTCAATCTAGCTAGATTTGTCTGAAAGCTCATACCACAATGGAACAATCCCTCACCCAACGCTTGAAACTCGATGCATGGTATCGCGCGACTCGCCCACGCGTCTTCACGGCTGCCTTTGTGCCGATGGGTGTCGCTGGCGTGATTGCGCTGGATGATGGCGTGTTTGATCTGGTGACGTTCGTCCTCGCGCTACTGGGCACGATGCTGTTGCAAACTGCTGCCAACCTCGTCAATGAGTATGCCGACTTCAAACGAGGTGCGGACGAGTTCAAAGAAGCCGGGCAAGGCATGGCGATCAAGCAGCACATCCTCTCCCCTGCTGCGATCCGCAATGGGGCGATCTTCACGGTGGTTGCCGGGTCGTTGATCGGACTGTATCTACTTTCCCAGAGTGGTCCCTTGCTGTGGTGGGTCGGCATTGGCGGGGTGCTGGTTGCGATCACCTACACCGCAGGTCCCTTCCCCCTTGCCTATCATGGTTTAGGTGAGCTTGCTGCCGGGATCTTCATGGGTCCGATGATCGTTGTCGGCGCATATTATGTGATGTCCCCGGATGTCAGCGATGCCGTTTTGTGGGAACTGGTCTGGCTGTCGTTCCCGGTGATGTTCATGGTGGCAGCCATCCTCCACGCCAACAATATTCGCGATATGGATGCCGATCGTGCCGTGAACAAGCGTACACTGGCGGTGATGTTTGGGCGGCGATTCGCTCGTTGGGAGTATATGTTCCTAGTGGGCGCAACCTATGTTTCACAAGTTGTCTTGATTCTGCTCAACCTGATGCCCTTGCCAACACTGATTACGCTACTGACGATTCCAGAAGCGCTGCGCTTAATTCACATTTTCAATATCAGCACGGATGTCCCTTTAATGCATCAGGCACAGGGGCGCACGGCAAAATTGCATGGTCAGTACGGGTTGTTCCTCGTGATCGGCTGGCTCATCCAAATTGGCTTACAGACTGCCGGCGGCTAGAATCGTCAGGCGCA
This sequence comes from Epimenia babai, assembly GCA_011762755.2. Classification (NCBI taxonomy): domain Eukaryota; kingdom Metazoa; phylum Mollusca; class Solenogastres; order Cavibelonia; family Epimeniidae; genus Epimenia; species Epimenia babai. Next base: position 8,841 of record WURV02163863.1, read on the forward strand.
TCACCACCTCAACGTTCATTTGGCACAATTGGCGGCGACACAAACTTTTTGTGCCAATAATGGCTTCTGCCGGAGCAATTCAAATGAAAAAAATGAACCACAGAGGGCACGAAGACCGCAAAGGAAAGAATGCATAAAGTCAGCCTAGCACAAAAGGACGTTGAGAACGCATACTTTTGTTCGGCTTTCACTTCGGGTTTTCTATCAGCCGATAGCCTATTGATTTTTATCTCTCCTGCAACGTACCATAACTGTGATTATAATAGTTGAAAGATTCGCGTCGGGAGTACAGTCATGAACGAACCGAATACGATTACTCTAGATTTATCAAAAGAAGAGAGCGCGTTGATCCAAATGTTAGCTGGCGAGCATGGGGTGGATACTCCTGAGGCGGCATTGCGTGTACTTCTGCAAGACGCTGTACGCTTCTATGACACACTCTGGGACAAGACCCTAGCAGAATCTGACGATCTGCTTGATCAACTAGCCGCAGAAGCTCATGATGAGTATATTGCCGGACAAACCGAGGAATTTGACCCAGATAGCGATCTGGATATTGAATGAGGTCTCGCCGCACCCATAAATTTCGGCATCTTTTTGCCACTCTTCCAAACGAAGTTCGCCGACAAGCAAACGAAACGTATCGGCTATTCAAGCGTGATCCCTATCACCCAAGCTTGCGATTCAAGCGCATTCGAGATAAAGATGCACTTTATTCGATCCGTATTGGTCTTAGTTACCGCGCGCTGGGTCTGCGTGAAGAGGATGATCTGATTGTCTGGTTCTGGATTGGATCACATGCCGACTGCGATAAATTACTTTCTCAATGAGAGACGTCATGCCCGTTATTCCGTGACCCGAGCAACCTGATGCGCTTCGGTGAGATCGGGAACTACCAATCGGCTAGCAAGGCGACGGAGGATGTTTGCGGGAACAGGTTTAGCGCGCGCTTGATTGCGTTTTTGTAATTCCTCCCACGAGGTTTCCAAATACACAATCCGAATACGGGCATGGTACGAGACAAAGAGATCAATCAGCCCCTGTCGCATTTGCTGGGTGACATTCGTAGCATTCCAGATGAAGTTCTGGCGTTGTCGCAAGTAATCCCGCGCCAACTCTTTGGCATGTTTGACAACTTCTCCCTGATTCTGCTCTGGACGAATTCCCATATTGTGACGAATCGTGTCCAGTGAAATGACCTGCCAATCAGGACAATGTTGGGCGATCCAGGTATCCTTGCCTGCGCCCGGCAATCCAGACATCAAAACAACATCGCATTGCGTATCATCATAAGATTCATACATCAAATTGCGATCTGTACTGCGGAAATACTCGAAGCGGCTTTTATCCGATGCAAATGCATAAGGGGCATCCCAACACTGCGTACGCTGGCAGTGTTCAGCAAACATCTCGATACGTTCCAACAACGATTGTTGATCGTCGCAAATGCGCCCCAGAACATCTGCCTGTGCCAGCATCGCGATCCAATCATTTCTGACCTGCAGACTCGGCGTGACCACCGCCCGATCAACATCTGGTTTGTCCAGCAACCACAACGGCAAGCCATGATACCTCACCAGCGCCTTGATTTGCTGACGAGCATGAAAGGGCACAATCGGTAAATGACTTGACCATTCCTCATATAAGAGATGTTGCACCATATCGCTGCCTTTTATCGCATGGCGCGGGGATGATATGCGACCATTGTTGACCTGTGTACAGATTGGCTTGGCGACATCATGCAAGAGCGCGGCGGCAAACAAAACCGACCGTGCACCTTCATCAAGATCACGCCATGCTTGCAGAGAAATCAGCGATTCGACAACCATTTTCGTGTGCGTCAAGACATCGCCTTCTGCATGGAATGCAGGATCTTGCGGACACCCATCGAGTTTTTGCATCCAGTCAAATTGGTCAACGATGCCATCCCAATCCAAACGATAGTCTGGCGGTTGGGGACAAAAGGGAAAAGACCATGACGTATTCATCACATCTATACTCGAAAAATATCTACGCCGGGCGCAAGCTGGTTGGGGATGATGGGGCGCGATAACCAATGGCTGTTCGATTGCAATACGGTGGTCAAGAAGCTGGCACGGACATATTTGTAGCGTCCTTTGACGATTCCATCTTCTTCAACCTTGATGTAAAGCCCCTCCATCGTCAGGCTTGAGTCGGTTTCGTGGAGTGCTCGTTCTTCATCCAATTCCAGTTCGCCACATAACTGTCGCAAAGTTTCAAGATGTCCCTTCTGTATGAAGTGAGATTTGCCTACGAGGTCGGTAAGCTGGGAAAGTAAATCGAAGCCGCCATCTGCCAACACTTTCACCGATACAATTGGCAAGCCAGCCAGCATTTCATGTCTCCTAGGAGTATCCAGGAATTCGCCGTTTTTTGTATCCAAGATGTCAAATTCCATAAAATAATGTGGCAGGTGATTATAAAAAATGGTGTGGCGAGCATAGAGCCACTCGCCATACATCACATATCGATCCCCCAATACGGGCAGCAATAAATGAGCATGGGTGTATGCCCACTGCTTAAACAGGTTGAAATGCTTTTCCCGCGCTCCACCTGTGAGGTAGTGCCCGCGACTTTGCAGCAAAAGATCGCCATCGGAAGAAAAGCTGATCGCTGCATTTGCGCCATCCATCTTCTCTTCAATAACGAGATTCCGCCCCTGCAATCTGGAAAAGCGAACCGCACTGAGATCAAAATCCCCCGGCTGTAGGCGGGAACCTTCGATATGGTGTGTTCGGGGATACTTATACAATTCAAGCCTCTCCATGCCCGATGTTGGCAACGATCAGCATATGGTTCAGGACATAATCAAATTTCACGCGCTCAATCCCAGCGTTGGAGAACATTTCTCGAAAATCTTCCTGTGTGAACAGATGGATGTGTTCCGGATTGTTATCGGGTTTTGATGGAACAGACAGCATCACAAAGCGCCGGGCTACGCGAATGATTTCATGCAAGGCGCGCTGTGCCTCTGGAATATGTTCGAGCACTTCCAGCATCGTTACAATGTCGAAGGCTTGATCTGGGAATTGAAGATTCGTTGCACCTTGCTGATCGGCATGTAATCTGGCGATCCCGCCGTTTTCGACTGCCCGCAACTGAGCGGCACGTTGAGAATCTGCGTCGATAACCGTGACATCCAGAGTGGAAAACCGATCCAAGAGCGCCCAGAGAAACACCGCGCGCCCACTACCAATATCGAGCAAGTTCGTTGGCTGAAGCGCCTGCAATGTGCCCAATACTTTCTGAACACGCGGCAGCAGGTTTGTCCGCTTATAGCGATATAGGCGCAAGTCCGCCTCTCGACCGCACTGGTAGATTTGCAAGAGGTCTTCCTGTGACAAATCATCGAGAGCTGTAGTCAGCAGATGTGCTGGCAGATCGAAATCAGGAGTTTGCTGATGCCGCCCCCGCACATAAGCAGCTGCGTATCGTAGGAAGTAATTGTTCATATTGGTTTTTCATTGATAGCTGTATTGATTAGCATTTCACAACAACAAGAGTATTCTTTAGCGTTTCCTTCCAATCAAACACTACCCAGAATCATCACCCTAGTTTCGTTCAATCTCTAGTATGTTTTTCCACAAATTGAAAGGCGATACCCCAGCATATCCACTCTCTAACCCATCATTGCATTCTATTACAATCCATCGTCCATCTATTTGCTGAGCTACATCAACAACCAGGAAAGAAACAGCTAATCTTTGAGCAGCAATCTGAGCAACTTGAAGGGCTGCTTGCCGCTCAGCTCCTGTCCACTGATATGCTTCAGCATCATACCAGTAGCGACCTGCTCCTACAAATTGCCCGTTCCACCAAAATGTGCGGTATTCGAAAGAGGCTGGGATGACGTCCTGATGTCCCCCTTGAACCTGCCTTAGCGGTGCGTATTCCCGGCAGACAATCTGTTGCCAATGCAATATCTCATCACTAACATATGCGTGTAATGCCCTTTCTAGGGCAAGAGGATCTTCAATTATCGATAGTTTTCTGTTGTGCTTACTTGTGTGTCGAGCACCTTTGATAAATACCGGAAGCTCAAATTCCTCCAGTATTTGTTCAACAGTTGGTAATTCTGAAAACCAGGTACTTCTAGGGGTAATATCACTTAACAGCGGATACCAATGCGGTAGTTCTGAACACTTGAGATGCGTTTCTGGCGTATGAATAAGGCGAATTCCATCTACCATCAATTGATCATAGAGTTCTTGATAGCTGTCAATTGCACCGATTCTAGGGACAACCGTAATCGGCGATCTCTCAAGCCAATTATGCCGACATTTGAAGAAACGCTCGAAAGCAAAATCATAATTTGCCACACCGACAAGATCGATAAGCATCCAAAGCACTTCCTCAAGCAAGAATAGATTCAGTCGTTTCTCCACCAATATTGACACTTTATCCTCATGTTTATCGAGTGTATCCGATGCATTCGTAAACAGTATATCCTACGAATATCTCTCAAAATTCAACATATGACGTCTCGCGCATGAATTAATGATACTTGTTACTTGGCGGATCTCTGAGCGCTTCTTACGCTTATAACAATACTAGATGATGATGGGGCTTAACGGCGGTTCTCATGACTGCAAAAGTGCAACAACAAAAGATCAATATATGGGGCTATAACACCATCGCCAAGCAAGTCTTGTCCCCGATCATTCTGGGCGTGATCCTTTTTGCGCTGGCAGGAACAGTCGACTGGTTCTGGGGGTGGGTGTTCAATGTCTTACATGTGTTGGTCTGGCTGGGCATGACCATCGCGCTGATCTATGGCAATCCAGAACTCCTCAATGCACGCGGAAAACGAGGCGCAGGCACAAAGCGATGGGATACGATCATTCTGGCGATTTACGGTCTGGCATGGATTGCGATGATCGTCGTTGGCGCGCTGGATGTGCGCTATGGCTGGACTCATGAGCCGTTCTTCTTTGCGCTACCGGTCATCGGTTGTTTGCTCATGGTTGCCGGGTTTGCGCTGACGACATGGAGTATGCTCGTCAACCGCAACTTCGAAGTCACGGTCCGCTTACAGGACGATCGCGGACACAACGTCATTACTACTGGACCGTATCAGCATATCCGGCATCCTGGTTATACAGGTGTCATCTTTAGTTTTTTCGTTGGTATGCCACTCATATTGAATTCTATTCCCGCATTCATACCAGCCATCATCGGAGCCGTTGTGATGATTATCCGCACGGCGATGGAAGACCAAACGCTACAAGAAGAATTGCCGGGGTACGAGGAATACACGCACGAAACAAGGTATCGCCTGCTGCCCGGAATATGGTAACCCAGGAGGAAAACGAAGCATTGCTGATACGCAATGCACGAATGAAGAAGCACAAACAAACCGTAATCAATTGTGAGGAAACACATGGCTAAAGGAACAATTTTCATTGATGAAGAACGGTGCAAAGGGTGCAATCTTTGTGTTTTGTTCTGCCCAAAAGATGTAATTGCGCTGGATCAATCGTCGCTTAACGCAAAAGGCTATCATCCAGCGATGCTTGTCGATCCAGAGAAAGCGTGTACGGGTTGCGCGATCTGTGCGGTTGCCTGCCCGGATGTTTGCATCACCGTACTGCGCGAACCACGCGCCCCACGCCGCCAACGTGTACAGGAGGCAATCCATGCCTAAAGAAATGCTCAAGGGCAACGCCGCCATCGCCGAAGCCGCTATTCGGGCTGGCGTAGAAGCGTTCTTTGGCTATCCGATCACGCCGCAGACGGAATTGCTGGAACACATGTCCAAGCGAATGCCGGAACTGGGGCGTGTTTACTTACAGGCGGAAAGCGAAGTCGCCTCCATCAACATGGTGTATGGAGCCGCCTGCACGGGCAAACGGGTGATGACATCTTCATCCAGTCCGGGAATCAGCCTGATGCAAGAAGGCTTGTCGTATATTGCCGGGTCAGAAGTGCCCTGTGTATTGGTCGACATCATGCGCGGCGGACCGGGACTGGGAAATATCCAGCCCTCACAGGGGGATTACTTTCAGGTAACGCGCAGCGCCGGACACGGCGATTTCCATCCGATTGTGTTAGCGCCTGCTTCTGTGCAAGAAGCCATCGATTTCACGGTATTGGCGTTTGATCTGGCAGAGAAGTATCGTCATCTGACCATCGTGGTCGCTGACGGACAGATCGGGCAGATGATGGAACCAGCGACCCTGCCTCCCATGCAAGCGATCAAAAAAGCAGCGTATAATTGGTCACTCACCGGAGCGGTCGATCGTGATCCAAACATTATCTCCTCGCTGTACCTGAATGCCGATGAATTAGAACAATACAATATACTCTATCTATGGGTTTTTAAGGGTTCAAAACGAAGCCTCCATGAAAAAACTGAGCTTGTGAGCCAGAATACAA
>WURV02163874.1:0-15235 GCA_011762755.2 Epimenia babai
GAATCTCCTTTGCTTACACTTTGGATTTTCCCTGAATGGCATCAATTATTCAAACCCATAGATAGGGTATATTATATTAACGTTGGCTGGCTGGCTGAATTAACCAGTACTCGAGAATATCGATATCTTGAAGGATGCACAAGGGATGGACGGTGTAAAGAAGTCACAGGGACGGAATTAATCGAGATTCCAAATGCAGTTAGTTTCTCAATTGCATACCATGTCACAGCAGGGCAGGTCAATTCAGAAGCACCCTCCGATGTAGACGAAGATGATGAGACACCGATTACAATTGAGCCAACTGAACAACTCTCAGATACCAGTAGCATTTGTGTCGACGACCAGAATTCAGTGAACATTACACTTGAAATTGAGGAACTTGTCATCAATTCGTCAGTGGAAGCCGAATTGGCGTTTTCGGCGGGTGGAGACGAGGCAGTTCTACTTTATGCAATTGCAGTCGAAACCGATGATGGCATTGATGTTGGTCCTAATTTTGAATATGTAAGACGCTGGACCGCAGATGCATATGATGGTAACTCTTTCTCCAACTTCGAGCAAATAATGCGTTCCTTGAACTGTGGTTTATCGGTAGCGGTGGTTATTGAAGCACAAGAAGAAGACTTTGGATCTCCTCGGATACTAGGGACTGAGGTTATAGATTTCGTGCTTTCTGACAATGAAATTCCTGAATTTGAACAAAATACGGAAGCGCGATTCACAGGTCGATATGATACTGACTACGATTACGCTGTTTACTATACAGTGACTATCGTTGAGGAGGAACGCGAATGAAAACCCGTTCACTATTTACTGTACTCTTAATGATATTGCCATATTTTGTTGCAATTGCTCAAGAATCATGCATCGTTTCGACCTCGCAGATTGTCAATTTACGGGGTGGACCGGGTACTAATTTCGAGATAGTCGATCAGCTTGCTAGTACAGATCATCTCGATGTTGTGTCACAAACCTCGGGATCAGATGGGTTTATTTGGTATTATTTGTCCAATGATGCTTGGGTGAGATCGGATGTAATTGACATTTCAGGAGCTTGCTCTAACCTGCCAGAATATGATGAAAATGCCACTGAAACCCCTCAAGCCGAAGAAAACCCTCAGGTACTTGATGGTTCAAGTACCTATTCTACTTCGGAGTTGGACGCGCTACGCTCCAATCCTAATACGATTGCTTTTGAAGATTTCAGTTCAAATGCTCGTCAATGGCCCGCGGACGATGCTTCAGGGGATGACTTTCGTGTGCGAATTGGACCAAGTGATGGTGTATATGTGACTGACGCATCATATCCATCGGAACGTGCTCTTTCTCTCTTTATCCGCCCTGAAGGGCAGGACTTTTATGTTGATGAGCCATTTGTGATGAGTGCCGAAATAGGTAATGTTGACATCAATCGACGGGGATCAGACTGGCGGCTAGTATTCGGTTTTAATCTTCAACAGATTGGTCAAGATAACATTAATGCTCAGTATTCAATTACAGGCGATGGTATTTGGAGCTTCAGTGGTTTTTACAATGGAGGACGTGTTGATCCTCTCGATGGCGAACTGCCAGAAAACATTAATCTGTTTGATGGCAACATTCATCGTATTTCAGTACAGGTCACTGACACTTCAGACGGAATTGGAGCCACTTTATTGATAGATGACCAGTTTATCACGTATCAAACATCGCCAGAAGAATCTTTCATTGATGTCGTTGATAATGCCTACGATGATATTGATGGCGAAGTATTCTTAGGAATCAGTTTATTGGGAGCAGATGATGATATATCAACAACCGATGTCTTTCTCACTTTCGATAATTTTGTCTTACAACGATTTGAACCCGAGGGTATTGCAAGTAGTACAGGCTTAGGTGAACTGACACAGCAGTATAACATAGGTCGAGCATCTTTTAGGTATCCCAAAGATTGGGTAGTTGCCAGCAATCCAGCAATTACAGATCGTGCAGCATCCAATGCTGACATATACAATATTACGGCGTTTAATTCGCCAACTGGTTTTTCTGGGGCACCAAATGAATTTGGTTTCACCTTATATGAACCTGCCTACATTACTGAAACAGGTTTACTCTGGCATACACCAAACTTAACGCTTGAAGAAGTACTCACGCAGTTCATAAGTGGTGAGGAAGGTAGTGATATTTCGACTCAAGTTTCATTGCCTGAACAAATCACGCTGAACGATGGACGTACCGCAGTCTTGACTACATTAGTAGATTCAACAGCAGACAAAATGTGGATCGCTTTTCGCAGTAGTGACGAATCTGTAGCGATTATGCAAACCTTTACAGCATCCGGACAACTATCAGAATTTACGCCTAAGCTATTGGAAATCGCTACAACAGCAGATTATCCGCTCCCTCCTCAAAATCTTGATGATCACGAAGAGATATTACGGAAGTACCTAATCATGGCAAATTCAGGTGCTCCCGGAGAAGCTCTGTCACTGATGTGTAGCGCAGATAGGCTCGGTTACAGTTTGTTCAGTGCGATACTTGATGAGGCAGGTGGATTTGCAGGTGCAATAGGTTTTGCTCCAATCCGTGACCTAGAGCTAGTGGTATTTAGTGCCAACGCTGATAGTCGTTACTATGAAACTATCAGTATGGAAGACGGTATAGCGCGAGTTCGTGTGATGGGTACGGTGCGGATTAGTTATCCAACAGGTGAACAAACCATAGTAAAACATTCCGATTTCTTTACGGGTGATGGCTTTGGTCTATTTGGCTCAGATGATTTTCGGATGGCAATGAACGATAGTGGTAATTGGGAAGTGTGTCCTAGACAGTTTGAATAAGTCTGACAAACTGGTGTCTTTCTAATAGTAAATCACAACTTTATATTGGAGTGTATTTAAGCATGATTTGGTCAGGCAATCACAAATGATTATTGGCATAATTCGCTATCGTAGCCGCATGACGATCTGGTTATTTTTTGTTGTATTTGGTTATGTAAATGTGTTCGAAGCAGTATCCCAAGAACCACCAAATGCAATCATTATAGTCATAAACCTTGAGGGTAATGCTCAATATGTAGAACCTGGCTGGCAGCAACCACAGGAACTATCAACTGGTGATATTATTAATTTCACTTCACGTCTGACATATCTGAATGGGCGTATGTTAGTGCTCTGCCCGGACGGTCAACCAAAACTCATACACGACTTCGAAATAATTCCTAATGCGACCATCCGTTGTACACAGAGAGATGAAGTCTTTCTAATTCCAGTAGAAAATCAATTCGCGATTGGGTCTCAGCGAGGTGATACTAACGAGCTATATGTTGTCGCCCCTCGTTCGACAGTTGTTAGAAGTAAAACATTTGATGTTGAGTGGAACCCAATTGAAGATGTTGATCATTACACAGTAAACATTTTGCAAGACTTTGATGAATATTCGAGTGGAAGACTCGAACCCGAAAATATATTACAAGATAACATAGCAACATGGCAAGTCACCAACAGCATAGCTGACCAACTAAAAGAAGATGTCCCCTATACTATCGAAATCTGCGCGACACTGCTTAGTCCACTCTCAACAGAATGTACAACTGAACGGGCGGATAGTGCGAATTTAACATTTTACATTTCTTCATTTCCTCACCTGCAAGAACTAGAAGGGCAGCTAGCAGTATCATTGCAAGAACTCGGATTTGACACCGATTCATATGTTTCTTTGTATACAAAGGCGGTACTCATTAGCCAGCCTATTTACCCTACATCAACCCAAGATGATGATTTAATGGGTCTTTACTATGAAGCAAGTCAGATTCTGAGGCAAATTCTAAATAATGATGAGACAAGTGCATTTAGCGAATCCTCACCTGTCCATGTTTTACTCGGCAATTTGTACTTAAAGATGGGGTTAGTGGTATTAGCACAAGAGCAATTTGAGGAAGCGCAGTTATTGGCGACTAATGAGCACCATCTTGCACAATCTTATTTAGGATTAGGGTTTGCGACAGGTGACGTAACTTATTTTGACAATATGATAGTCATTAGTTCGCGCTACCTTTCTTCAGAATCACTTTCTGTTGTTATTGATTTGATCTGTCAGGAGATTGGGACAGATTGCCTTCAATTGGAAATATGTTCACAAGAGCTGGTAGAGTGCAAGACATAGGGGAGTTCCATGAGTCAATTACTTAAATATATAACCGGTTTGATTGTTTTTTTTATACCTTTATTGAGCTTAAATGTCTTTATCAGTTTTGGTCAAAACGAAATAACTCTTACTGATGGTCAACTGCTAGAATTTGAGACGGGTGAAACTGGACTAGAAAGTCGCGATATCTTATTAGAAATTGAACAGGGCAAGACTTCCATAGTACGACTTGCACCAGTAGACCCCACACAGCAACTTTTCTTCAATGTAACCATTAGGGACGAGCGAGGGATGATCGCTGCAACAACTATTGTTGACAACAATGGCTCATTTCCTGCACCTGCACTTATAATTGAGCCTACAGCAGGTTCAATCTATTCAATGAACATAAATATTTCAGGAATAGGTACGTATCAGGTTTCTCTTAATAACGATAGTATATCCACAGAAACGCAATTTCAGCTCTTACCTGAACAGTATTATCAAGGTGAAAATACCGAATTACCCGTAAACAGTCGTGCGGTTGGCATACCCGAGGGGGAAGACACTGTTGCTCATAGGTGGATTACAAGATTTTCTGCTGGTGACCGAATAGATATCTATACATACACAAATGTGGACATAACTATTCTTAAGCCTGATGGGGCTGAACTTCAACAGTCTTTTTTTGAATATTTTAACTATATTAAAGAGCGAACAAATTTTGAGATTCCGCTTACTGGTGAATATATCATCGAAGTGGTGGGGACTAAAAACTATCATTATATGTTTGAAATTGTATTGAATGAAAGCTTCTCCATGCCAGGTGACAAACTTGAATATGATGATGTTGTTACAGTCACTGAAGATGGCGAATACGTATTTGAAGGTAGGGCGGGAGACGCGATTTCAATAATTGCCTACCGTATCTTTGGACATCTGGAGCTTTATGGACCCCGAGGTGATTTACTTGCCACATCCAGTGATTTCATTGATATGGATGGTGATCCGCTTCAACCCATATATGGTTATCTGTTGCAGGAAGATGGAACATACCATATTAGCTTGGCTACAATAAGTCAAGCAGAACTAGGTCTATTTTTACTAGTAGATGAAAATTTCACGCTAGACTTCACAGGTGATCCTATAGATTACTATCCCAACGCTAGTTCACCGCATCGATGGACTTTTGAGGCAGTCGAAGGCGATGTATTGAGTATCAAACTGTCGCGGGGAATCTCCGATCCTTGTTTAGCCTTTGAATTGATTGGTCCAGATGGTAATACCGTACAGCTAAGCGAACAGCGATACTGCGAAAGTACTTTTGTGGTCCCACAGACAGGTGAATATCACTTTTATGTGTATGGCTTTGCGCCAATATCTGGACTTGGTAATGATTATAGTATTCTGTTGGATTCAGTTGAAGACGAACCAACTCAATTCCTTATTTCTGAACGATCTACAGATCGTTTGGAAGGGGAAGGTATTCTGACCATAGGTGATGAAGATACTTGGTTGTTCCAGGCAACTGAGGGAATCCACTTCGACATAAGCGTATACAGTCTTTCGATACCCGTTTCGCTTGAGATTATCCTGCCATCAGGGTTGTCAGTTCCGATAGATCTTATAACAGGGATAATTGACAATAGGAGCGAGGCAGAATTTGTCGCACCGGAAAGCGGTGAGTACCAGATTATTGTAAGCACGGAAGTGGGCAGAGTCGGGCGATACAGCCTTGATTTGTGGATTAGAGAGCCGGAACTAGCATCAAGCGAGCCTGCTGCACCCGCCGATCCAACATTAATTGTTGAGGGTGTTCCACTCGGTGGTGATCCCGGAATTGCAATCATTAACGCGACGGGTGATCCTTTCACAAAGCGCGAAATTTGCTATGTGATGATCTCATCTGTTGATGATGTGAGTTGGGGATACGATGATCTGGGCGACGTTATTACGATCTTGCCTGGTGAAATGGCTCAGTGGATAGTTGATCCTGGCACTTATGATATTTTGCTGGCAGATTGTAATAACACTATGCTAGGTAGTGCGCTAGCAGTGGAGATTGAAAGCGAAACAATAGGCTTGCGTTATCCTCACGAGTTTGTTGTTTTTGAGGTTGATGGTGTCGTCGTTGATCTTGATCAAACCGGGATGTTCATGGAAAGCGGTATGAGTGTGTGGAACTACATAGTTGAGATCACACTCGTGAACGATACTGAACATACTATTTGTTCAGTTATTGTCGAACCTTTAATGATAGATTTTCTTGAGTTACGTGCCAGCGCATTTGCGACGCACCGTCAAGTAATAGGAAATCTGTTGCCAGGCCAATCGCGCGTGTTGCAGATTGATGCCGGATTCTATGATGTTCAGTTTACGGACTGTGAGGGGAATATTGTAAAAAGGTCGCAAGGGCTAGATGTTAAACGCGATGTCACGTTACGATATGATAGCCCAATGCCGCTACCTCCTCCTATGACCTTTACTTTGGTCAATAACAGTACGAGAGAATTATGCCGTGTAGATTTTAGTGATCTTCCGCAGATAACGTCTACCGATGATTTTCTCTATCTCGCAACTGGAGATTCCATCGACTTGATTGTACCAAAAGGCATTCACGATTTGGAAATCGGCTTTTGTGGTGTTCAGGATACTGAAACCTACATGGTTATCATGCGCGATAGCCATACATTTACCTATCCAGATGATGTGAATGTTGATCCTGGCTTTGCCTACCGCGAAGATCAACATGGCTTCCAGCTAACAGAATTGAATGATTCATCACAAAATGCCTTTGTCATAGTCCCCATGGACCCCCAAAGTCTGTATGCAGACCTTGCTGAGGCGCAGTTTTTGTTACATGTTGGCAACGGGTTTACTCGTCAGGGGCAGTTCGCAATCGCCGAAAGTGCGTACCGACGCGCAATGAATGCATTTGGTACAAGTCCTGGTGCAGTTAGTGTGGATCGTCCTGTCATGTACGGTGTTGCCCTGTCGCAACTTGCGGAATCGTATCGTATACGCGGGCAGGCTGGCGATGCCCAAGCTCTGTTCAGTGCATCGGATGCACTCAACCAAGATGTAATGAATTTGGTATCCGCGAACGCCTTCCTTGGTAATCTGAGTTTTCAGTCGATGTGGGAAAGGATTTCGCTCGAAGAAGATCCATTAGCAGGTGTTTCACTTATTAATCCATTTACGAGCCTCGAACAAATCCGTCATCGGGGACAGCTACTGCTCGACCAGGGTCGTTATGTAGAGGCACAATCTTTCTTTAGTAGTATCACCGGAGAGTTTGAGTCTACTTCGATGATGCCTCCGATCTTTGAGGGATTAGGGAACGAAATCCCCGATATACTGGACGAATATGGTAGCTTGCCAGAAAGCGGCAACCCATTTTTTGTTGATCTGCTTATGCCTTCTTGGACTGAATATCAGGATGTGAATCTCTCTCTGATTCCATTTGACGAATTGGAGCTTGACGATCTTAGCGACCCACGTTTGGATATGATAAAGGCTCGCGCAATAAGTGATGCAGGTGCAACTCTCGCAGCGGTAAATTCCCATGATCGGGCACTGATGTACTACTTTACGGCACTTAGCCATTATGATCAGCTTGAAGATGTGATCTATCGCCCTCAAACACTACTTCGTATTGGTGACAGCTTCACAGCCAACAACAACCTCCCTGCCGCGGCGCGAGCCTATGCACTTGCATTGGATGGGTATTCAGCTATAGGTGATACTGCTGGAATCGCTACCACATTAACCTATATAGCCAATTTCTATCAAACGCTTGATCAACCTGAAAATGTTGAACAGGCATATGAAATGGCACTCGATTTGTGGAGTGATACAGAATTTCTGACTGGCGAGCTTACGACCCGGCTCGAATACGCCAGATTTTTGCAGCAGAGTGGACAGCGCAGTTTAGCGGTTACACAATATACCAGAGCAATTGACCTATTTGAAACAGTTCTTCAAAATGCTGCAACAAACCAGTCTGTGACTTCATTGCTGGCTTATAATGAGTCCCAACCATCACCTTATCGAGAACTAGCAGTTCTTTTGGCAGAGGAAGACCCTCAAGCTGCGTTTAACTTTGCAGAACGGGGACGTGCGGTCCTCACAAGAACTGAATTGGCGGGTGGACAAGCTTCGACCTTGGTGGGTATTCAGGGAGTAAACAAAGAACTTGGTTTCCAACAAGCGTTGATTCTTAACCAACTAGCATCTGCTCAAGCTGATTATGACAATGCACTTCTTACTGGCAATGATGCCGATGCCGCGCTGGCACAAATGGAGTCACTACAAGAAACGTTCATCTTAAGTGAAGAGATTTTGCAGGTTCAAGGTGGCATTGTTTCGCGCCAATTAGCGGGGGTTTCTGATATCAACACGATCCAAGTCAATTTGCCAGAAGATACGACACTGCTATCATATGTACTCGGTAATAACGAAAGCGTTGTGTTTGTCATCACCCGCGAAGGCTTCCAGGTTGTAATGCTAAACAACATCAACTATAGGCAAGCCAGCACGGGACAACGGAGTTTGTCGAGTAATAGGGGAAATCCAAACATATTGAGTGGCTTTTACGAATCTCTGATACAGGAGGTTGTACCGCTCATTGAGGGTAGTAATCTCATTATTGTAGCAGATGGACCACTTCAATATGTTCCGTTCGCAGCTTTGCTGGTAGACGACAGCCATTATCTCATCCAAGATTACACAATTCGAATGCTGCCCAGTGGGACGGCTTTAACTGAATTGCGAAAACGCCAACCCGTAGCACAGTCGGCTGGTAGTGGGCTTGTCTTGGTCAATACGAGCTCACCATCTTTCGAAAACGTTCTCGACTTTGCTCAACAGGAAGCCGACATTGTTGCATCCATACTGGGTTCAACGGCAATTGAAAATGCTACATTGCTTGACTTAATCCAGAATGTCGCTGCAGAAGAAATTTTGCACATCGCTGCACATGCGCGTACCAATGCAGAGATGCCAGAATTTAGTTCTATATATCTTCAACCAGATGAACTATTTACTGGTCGCCTGAGTGTGCCAACCATCTATAATCTTCCACTGCAATTTGGTACAAAGTTAGTGGTATTAAGCGCATGTGAAACCGGCACCGGGGGCACAGGAGAAGACTTCGGTTTGTTAACGCGCGCTTTTCTAACTGCTGGTGCTAATGAGGTGGTTGCCAGTCTGTGGCAGGTCGATGATCAAGCAACAGCCAACCTAATGGAAACTTATTATGAGCTTCGAGATTCTAGCGAAAACGAAGCACATGCCCTTCAACAGGCGATGAATATCACGCGGTCTAAATATCCAGATCCCGCAGACTGGGCAAGTTTCGTACTGGTCGGGATCGAATCTATAGATTCGACTGATATACCAACCTTCACAACACAAATGCTTGAACGCGATATCGAGGTTGTAGATGCTTTTGATGTGGCTCCAGTAGTAGCCTCAACCAATTCGGGCTTGGTAGCTGCCCCCCCAGGTGCGCCGTCATTTATTGATATAACGTTTGAGTCATCAGCCGAAACAGTATTTGTTGAAGCTAGTGTATTGGATGCGGAAAGTGATCTCGCTAGCCTTGAGGTCGGTCCGATTAGTATCGATCCCCTAGCAGAACGTATTCCTCAGTTCTTTGTACAGAATTTACCAATGCGATCTACCTCAGAGCGGACGATTACAATGGATTTTACGTGCTCACAATATGGTGACGTGGAGTTGATCATGCGATGGGTTGTCACTGATATTATGGGCAACCGTAGCCAGCCTGCTTATCTTCTATTTGATTGTGGAACTATGGTTGCAGAATGGCTAGCGATAACTGAAGCCCCTTCTCTATTGCCAGAACAACAAAATCCGGTCATCACCGATATTGAGCTTATAATTGATCCAGATTCCCCTGCTGAACCTCGTGTACTAGCAAGCTTCTTTCTAGGAGACACTGATGGGGACTTAGAAAGGCTTGAATTTAACACAATTCAGGAAGGGCAGTATTCATATAATACCAATCCCGAATCAATAGATTATTTAGAGGAGTTACCTCAGCAATATGGTATGGCTGTTTATAGCATTTCCTATGGGTGTTCCCGTTCGGAAGCATACTCGAATACTATTGAAGTTGTTGCTGTGGATGCACAAGGCAACCGTAGTCAACCGGGTGTATTTCAAATAAATTGTATCGGTCGGCAGTTCGATAATAATTCGCAAGTTGGTGCAGTGATATCGGTGCCTGGTATTCAGGCGAGTCAAAACACCTCATCAACTGAAACTCAAACTAACTTAGACGAAAATGCAGAAACTTCAGAACAATGTGAAGGAACACTAGCCTCCCGTATGGTTCTCAACGAGCTAGGGAGGATCACACTTGGGGATGGTGAGCGTAATCGTTTGCGTAGTGAACCTTCGCTAAGTAGTGAAATTCAAGGGTACTTGGACACGGGGGATCAGTTTCTGGTTCTTGATGGACCAATTTGTGAAGACGGATATGCTTGGTGGTTGGTCGATCATAATGGAACAGTTGCTTGGACTGCTGAAGCATCATCCACTGTATATTGGTTGGAACCTCTGCCATTAGGACGAATTTCAGATACTTCGTGCTTTGTCTCAGCCAATACCACCGTGAACCTTCGTAGCGGACCTGGCACAAGTTATGATATCGTAGGACAACTATCAGCTAATCAGCAGCTTGCAGTTGAAGCTTTTGATGTTAGTACATCCAATTTTATTTGGTGGAATCTAATTACAGGAGCATGGGTGCGTGACGATGTTGTTGACACCAATGGTGACTGTTCGGCAATCCCTGAGATTGGAAATTGATGACCTATGACAACACAAGGTATCGAAAAGGTGTCCATTTTCATTCGGGTGATCATAACGGCTTTGCTGATTATTGTTGCGGCAGAAGTTGTGATCAGGTTAGTGCAAGCCGGAGAAGACTCCCTTGGTTTTGTTGTTACAGCAGTAGGTCTATCGACTACTATCTTTGCACCGCAGATTAAATCTGTTGAAGAGCTGATAACGCGACTTTCTTCGAAAATATCCTCTATTGTTGTAATACAAACTTTGCTCCTAATTTTGTTGATTCTGGGTCGTAGTATAGTGTTTGATTCTCTTGCAACACAACGTATTGCAGAAGCAAGAGCAGCTCAAGTTCATGTTGAGGCACAAACATTCCTATACCAAGCACAGATTCTAGGAGCAAATATTCCTGCACAGTTGGCAGATGAGATTCGAAATGGTTTGAATCTACCTAGCGACAATGAACATGCTATATTTATTTCACGACTTTACACCGAATTTCAGATTCTGGGCAGTGAGACCCATGAAATGCTAATGCAAGATATCAGAGCATCAGCTTGTGATGCTCTGATACAACAAAATCAAAGTCTGAGCGAAAGACATATGCATGTTATGACTATACTCGACAAACAGTCCAGTATTGAGTTCTTGGTAGCATTTAACAATGCAGCAGCAATTATAATTGACAACCTAGAGCAAAATGCTATTCAGACTAGCGTCATAAATTCTGAGATTGATATTGTTTGCCCAAACTATTCGCTAGAGCAACCCATTACATTGCATACCGCAAGTACTTATTTAGAAACACTGAGAATTGTGGATCAGGCATTCCCATCTGCACGCTCTACAACTGCCCAAAGTGTATCGCTAAGTAATCTAGCTTTTGTGCTTGAACAATCTGTAGAAAAAAATGACTATTTAGATAGGGCTGCGGAAGCTTATCGGGAAGCAATCTCGCTAGACCCGACAAATTATATTGCACGCTATGGGCTAAGCTCAATGTTGCTTGCAAATATTGATGTGATTGAGAGACAAAATGAAGCCCTTCATACTTCTGTGTCGGTAGCTTCAATTGGATGGGAGATGTTGTGGGTAGACTCATCAAATGCCTGTGTGGATATCGGTACAGATGCATTTCCGAAAAACTGGTATTGTTTTCAACTTCTAACCGTTGAAGCTGGAGCACGTCTAGAGCGTATGCAACGTGGCGTATCAGCATCTGGAGACATAGAGGAAAACATCGGCTATTTATTGCAACGAGCAATGTTAATCGCGGAGCAGAATGAGTATTTTGTATCCTATGGTCTTTACTCGGCTGAGCCGTTCTATTATTATGCGAATTTGAACGAGGACAATCAGACATTAGAAGTACTATGTGCAATTATTGATCATAGTGATTCTAATGATTTAAGACACCGAGAATGGGCAATTTTCGCAAATCAACTGATGGATACACCGAGTGGTTGCACCTAACATTTACCACATGAAACTATAATAGAAATAAATCCTTTTGACAATTTGACACTAATTGCTGAGGTACAACATAAAAACAGATTCCTAATTTCATATCTAATATAGTCATATAGAATTTTATTGAAAAAGAGGCCGAGAACAAATCACCAGCCTCAGACTGCATCTTATGCGGGACAGCGATACGCTTTGCGGAGTTCTTCATGTGCCTTCCGTCGATAAAAGTGAATCATGTGCATTGGCAGATCAAGCCTCGATGCCATTGCCTTACAATTCTCATGTTCGGACATTCCGCAAAGAACCTCAACCATTCGATGAGACTGGCGACCTTCGAATTTATCGACCACTCCCCAGAATGGTGCTTCATCGCCACTAACGAATTTCTTCTTCCAATCCAGCTTGGTCGGCACAAATACACCCAATAGTTCTGCCAATTCTTCCCGCATCGGCTTGACGATACTGGTCAACCACCAGCTCTTCTTCGTGCCACCTCGACCCGCTAACTCTGCCGCATCATCAGGAGAAACTTCGGTTGTGATGTAGTAGAGTGCAATCAGATGTGCATGGCTGTCCATATATTTTTCAGCCATCTGCTGGATGACATTTTCAAAGTCGATACGGATGTCAATTGCGCGTGAGAATTCAGAATGTTCAGTATAGTAGCGACCTTCGTAACCTTCAATCACAAATTCATCTGGATCACCACTGCGCGTCGCCAAATCATCGAGATAGACCTCACGGTTGACAGCCCTACGGACAAAATACGGTGTGCGTGTACGATCTAGCACCATGCGTAGTGCATCACCCTTATTCACCGTTGCCAGCATATTTGGCTCCTGACACAAATCCCACCAGAAGCGCATATACCCTTCTTGAAGAATGTCAGGGATATATGCGGCAGGTTTGCGATAGTAACGTAACAAACGGTTCATGTTCGGGGTCAGATCGGCATGGATTTCGGTGAAACTGAGTTCTCCAGCCCATCCCGTCTGGAAAACACGCTCATGGCGAAAGGGCTTGATTGAATCACGAATATTACCCTGAGTAGTGGATACAGTCATGACGATACCTCCTCGTCATCCGCTGGAAACCGTCCAGCACGGATGAGCACAACGCTCAGTCATGCGAGACAGCGCAGAGGGGGGAACCAGTCAGAACAAAAAAGCCGACCATTTGGTCAGCTTTTCAACTTTTTAGCTATTGGGAGGCTTTTTAGGCGGTGGTTCGGCAGTCCCGTCCACAGGATGGTACTGGCGTACCGCCGATGGTGTTTGACTGGGAGGAAACCCGCGCTGTAAAATCGCCGCGTCGGCGTTGTGAGAGGCTAAAGATTGTGAGATAAGATCTATACAATGTTGGTGTTGCAGATCATCTATCGTCAGCGTCAGTAGGTTTGAAATTTCCACAGTAACGTCTTATCAAGTAGGCGTTATAAAGGTCTGACAACTCCAAGTCGTCTGTAGGAGCTTCAGGTATATAACCCTCTATATCGAAGATTGTAGCCATCTGCTTGTCTATTGTTGCGATATAGTACTCCCAAAGTTGCGTCCATTCGCTATCTGCTGGGGCTGTGCTGATATTCGATATTTGCTCTAACAATTTTTCTTGAGAATCCATGATTTGAGTTGACCTAGTAGAAATTCCAGAGCGAATTTCCTCTAAATAATCAGGCATGTCATTATTCAGTAGTAGACTTGCATAAGCAAATTCGTTCCGAAGACCTTTTACCTGCCCAATCAAACTTAGAGCAGAAATGTATAGTTCAGCCTCGAGTATAGTTGTCTGTGTGATTGAGGGGATAGTATCCAGCATCATTTTAGTAACAGGAACGTGAAAAACTTCAATTTTATCTGATTGCTGCTCGCCTCGTGACAACTTTAAAACTGTGTCCTTCCCCACACGATAAGCAAATCCAAAAACTGGTTGGTTGTCGAGCAGAGGAATTACATAAGAATAAGAGTAGTTGAACTCTAAATTTGAAAGCAACATTACTGCTGCTCCTAGTGCGTCAGACAGGTTTTTTGAGGGGGAAGAACAAATGTTTGATCCAAGTACCAGATTATATAGTGGGGGTTCCTCCATGTAACTGTCTGGCAAGTGAATCATTGATGAATGACCTTCCAAACTTAGAAGTGCTGTTTGAAGTTTTTCTTTGAAATCTTGATTGCGTTTACGGACGTATATTTTTACGTAATCATGAGATCTTACGCCTCTACTCAGGGCATAGTTGTCAGGCATATCTAACCAACACTCAACCGTTTCATAGAGAGTCCGGTAAGTACTAAGTTCTCTCTGATCATCGATATTCAGGTCAAAGAAAACACCTTCAGCGCGTCTAATCCGGTCAATAGCAAGTTGCATTTCCCTAATTGTGTTCTGCACCATGTATAAATTAAGGCGATATAACCGAGTTTCCTCTGAAGAACGCAAATTCTGTGAACGCAAATATGCATTTACAAAATCTCGCATTTCTGCGTGCCACTTCTTAAGTCTATCATGTTCATCCTTGAACACAGACTGATACCGTACAGGTAATTCAGGTGGTGGTTGCAAATATGGTCGTATTTGCTCGATCTCAGGTTGAATACTTCTTATGGATTTGCGAGCGATCTGACGTTCAATGCGATCATTAACCACTGTGACAATCGCGAAAAATGTATTTCGGCAATCGTGCCAAAAACGCAGGTAGTCATACATGAAACGGGTAGAGTAGAAGTGTCTAATCTCCTGAAAATAGTGTTTATTGATTTCGACGCTTTGATGACCAAACCCTATCTATGGGTTTGAATAATTGATGCCATTCAGGGAAAATCCAAAGTGTAAGCAAAGGAGATTCCCATGA
>WURV02163885.1:0-33575 GCA_011762755.2 Epimenia babai
ATCTCATTGTAAATAACCATTGACCTTCCATAGACTTAGCGGAGTGTGCGACATATGTAGCTCGTATGTAGACATCTAGAACCGGTGGAGTGAATAGAAAAGGGTCGACGTCTGCCCTGACTCGGTGGGTTTTTCACATTAGGTGGCTTCCCCAAACCCGTACATAAGTGAGGCTAATCAAATTGTCACGTTAACCACATAGGCTAGCTTTGTACAGGGCCTTGAATGAAATTGGCCTACACAACAACTACCTCGGTATCAATGAATAAATAAAAAAAATCACTATAGATTATAATTGGTATTACTATTGACATTAACCAATATCGTTACAGATATGAACAATTATCACTGTATATATTAACCATTATCACTGTAGATAGTAACTGGTATCACTAGACATTAACAGTTATCACTGTATAAAATATGCAATGTAATATATTTTATTTAAAGTGCACTAATAGTATTACTGCATAACACACTTTTACTGTACTATGCAAAACCCATTAACCATTATCACTGTAGACATTAGCTTATATCACTTACTTTCACATCTCTGTGGCAACAGTGAGTTGACATGTGTTTCCTCCAAATTATTACAGCTAACTGTCAGTGGCCTGAATTTTATTACAGTAATAAAGATATTTATGTACTCTCTTGTTTTATACTTTTTCTAGCCCTGATAATATACCAGTAACATAATCTTTATGTTATAACGCACACTGATAGCCTTTGTTAAGGGGGTAGGTTTTATGTGCTGCACCCAGTGGAATGTTCCTGGTTTTCATTTTATCTATGTTCGATTATCTGAACTAGGTCTCACCTGGCATATTTAACGCAGATAGTAAAGAAAAATAAATAATCATATTACAGTTCATATAGCATTCCTTACCATGTCCTTATCCACAGTTAACAACGTACCCTGAAGAAATATAACAAAGGGAGCTAACTATATTAAGATTTTCTCGTATCTTATCGGGGATTAATCGTGTCGATAATAAATTATTACAGAAATAATGTTAGTTTAGGGTAAGTGCCTCTTACCCAGCTACTTCAGTGATACCACCGGTAAAATTAGTACTTTTCAGATATTTATCAAATTCATCACAGAGTATATATATAATGGTCTATTGTAATGATATGCATGCAGTTATTAGGCAAAAAATATTATTTAATTATTATTTTTTAAGTGTCGTTGCTTTTATACTTTCGAGAAATAACGACATTACGATAAACATTAGATGAGATGGTATGTCCCGTGCAGGATAGCCTATTAGTCCCTGCACCATATAAGTTTCACCCCCTTATGACAAATATGTATGTTGTCTTGCGAAAATTGTAAGTACGTTGTGCCCAATAAGATACACGGTTGATATACGTAGGTGTACTATAAATGAGTAGTATTCACAACCAAATTCCCATTCTGAAAACACAGGTGATTCGCTGTTCTGTTATCATTTTTCTCACTTTTTTATCCTGAATATCGTCTGTTAATTTATAACGAGCTACGAAAGTTTTTCATCTTTTTACCTTGGTACATTTGTTAGGTAACGTTGCGGGTCGATCATTTATTGCTGAGTAGACATTCTAAAAAATGTTATTTGTCTAAAATTGCGGTAAAAATTGCTATTTAACTATGAAGAACAAGTTCGGTTGCCCCGTATTATAAATCACATCCCTTCCATCAAAGACTAACGTCTGGCTACAAATTGTAACTTATACCATAGCCTGTCAGATAAATAACTACATAAAACTTGAGAGGAGTAAAAATACATGTTAATAATTGAATGTAATATTATTGATTTCATATACAATGGGCTTTTTTGTTGCTACCATAAAACTACAATAACACTTCTAGGTCTAATTTTTATGCAGTAGTCTATCAATAATCACTCATTAGTCAAGGAATAATATACATATAATAATATAACGAGTGTATTATTCCCCACCCAATACTTTAGTTTCATGTTGGTAACGAGGGCTGATAAGCGATTTATTCAAAATGATTCAAGAGACACCTGACACCTGAGCCGATGCTCGGTGAGTTTTTTGATCGGGCTTTCTTCGTCGCTGGAGGGTCCGATATTAACATTTTCTTAAAAAAACTTCTCGAGAACCATTTATCATAAAGCTTTGCCATTTGGCAGATATTCTCCTAGGGTTGGTCCCTAAGTTTTGTCAAGCTTATCATCATCATCTGACCAAGGGGTAATAATTTCTGGTGATGTTTGTATTTTTACTTAAAGAATCTTCTCAAGAATCACTTGTCTCAGAGCTCTGCTCTGACCAATAGTCACACCCTCTATTACTCCATGTTTTGTGATTGGACTCCTCTGCTGTCAATTGCTGCTTGACATTGTCTGCGCATACTTTCGACTAGGTGACACAGGTTCTGTTGTGGTATATTCGTCCATGAGTCCAATAGCACTTCCCTGAGCTGTTGCAGCGTGCCAGGTTAAAGATTGTGGGCAGAGATGGCAGCCTGCAGCATGTCCCACGCATGCTCAATGCGATTGAGATCAGGTGAGCGACGTAGCCTGTCTATTTTGTTGATTCCTTCATCCCTAAGGTACTCATTCATGATGGTGGTGCGATGAAGATGGGAATTATCCATCAAAACAAAGTCTGGACCAATATCAACAGCCACCGGCCTTAGAAACATGTCGAGTATTTCATTGTGGTATCTGACACCAGTTAGCGTGCCGTTTTCAATGGCATGGAGGTCTGTAGGACACGTGGTAGTGATGCCACCCTAGACCATGACAGCCGCAATATCAGTCATGTTCACCAACTGTAGCATCGGAATATCATTCATTCGGCCTTCTCCACACACGAACATGACGACCATCAGTGAAGTCTAGCGAGAACCCAGACTTATTTGTGGAGTACAGTACTCCACTGGGCTTGGACTGAGGTGACATATTCTCAACACCAGTCATATCGATGTTGTCTGTGCTGTGGAGTGAGTGCGATGTGTATAGCTGGTCGGCGAGCCCTCAATCCTGATTCATGGAGCCTATTCCTGACTGTTTGGGTGGATACACAAACTCCTGATGCATCTGTCAGGTTTCTTTGCAAGGTTGTAGCAGCTGTGGAAGTGCGGTGTCTTACAGCGGAGATGGTGATGTATCTGTCCTTTGCATGGGTTATAACTCTGCGGCATCCCGTACCATGTCGTATGTTGGTTGCACCAGTAGCCTGATAGCGATTCCAAGCACGGGAGATGACACTTTGTGACACACCCAACTCCTGAGCCACATGATGCTGCGACATGCCAGCCTCGATCAGGCCTATCATTCTATTCAGATGTTCTGATGTTAAATGGCGACGATTTTGTCTTGGAGGCATTCCAGTAGATAGAGGTACACCTAACAAACGCTAAAACACTACTTCTAATGTTAGAAATTCAGTGTGAACAGTCCAAGTCAAATTTACAAACTGAGCTAATGTGCAGTAAAATGTTGGTCCTCCTGTATGGGCTAGGCTTACTATAGCCTTGAGTGGTGAGCGAGTAAAACATCTACTCAATGAGACCCAAGCCTTCCAGCAAATCAATCACATTTGTATTCATAATGTATTATGCATATGTTTTAGTGTATTACATTATATTACATGGGTGATCCTTAAGAAGTTTGTATGAAGTCACATTTTTGTCGGTTGTCTATTGAATGGCAATTAACGTTATCTTCTGTTCTAGTTATTGATATACTTCTTTAACATGGACTGTTTTTGTAGGGTTTCAGCAATAATTTATGATCTATAATGGTTTTGTACTTGAGTTCTGTTCTTTTTGTATGGTGATAAAAAGGGATGTGTTAATTGGGCAGGTTTTTAATGGCTAGGCCATGATATAAATGGAGTTTTTCCATTAGTTCACGTCGTGGTCAACAACCTCATTATCTTTTTTGTTGATTAACACACATCCGTTATACATGATCTAAGATCGTCTATTGTGGTAGGTTTTTTCTTCACACAATAAAATTTATAGCGGTTTTTATCACTTTACGTTACTTGCTATAAACTTAGTAACAATGCCCTTGCTCTCTTGGAAAATTTCATGCAAAATATGCAAAAAATATACGTACCACAACCCCTGAGAGCCCAAACTCAGACATTTCATTATAATTAGTCAGGTTCTCATTATCTTAAATTGACATTTTGACCATTTCTTGACATCTATGAGGGAAAATCTTATTTTCTGCCATATTATATTTGTTCCCTTTGTTCGTGTTGCCTCCCTTTTATCATATACTTAGTTTATTATTGTTGGGAGCAGAAATATTTGGATTTTGTAACTTTAACGTTCAGTTGAATCACCCTTCGTTCGATGGTTGATTCTCTTATTCATATCAGTCTCATCACTCACCCTTTTTGCATGGTGAAATGCACACCTACTAGTACTAACAGTCATGGGTGGGCACCTTATGAAACATTACTTAATACCATAACAACTATTGAATGCACATGATCTATATGTTGTTATATAGATGATGTAATCGACATTGAATCATGGCAGAATTTTTATCTAGATTAATAGTGCCTTCAAGCTATAAAAAGCAAAAGGCTAGGAGGTTTTAGTGTTACTTTATTTATGGTAGTGAATGTCTGTTACACTGTTGCCGTCTTATTCCCTAATAAGAAATAATCAACTTCTCAACAGATTTTTTTCAGTATGCCAAGCGTGAAAACTTACTCCATTTCCTGTTAGGGAAAGGGCGGGAGAAGTCTGGATTGAAATCTGCAACCTTGCACATTGTAGTTTATTCGCTTCTAGAATGTTCTTATGGGAACATTGAGCTCTGCTTGTTTAATGCTATTTTATACCCGTTTGATCCCGCAATCTTATTGGCTGCCGATGTTTGATGGACTTGCCACACGTCACTTGCTCGGGTCCTTCTGTTACCAATCATAGCCTTGCGTATATTCGTATTCGCCTGTCATGTGACAGCAATGAGCTGTGTTTAGACACTAGTTCGGATGCAGTGTTTATGTAGGGGTAGGATGATAATAAAACACAAGAGATGGTGTGATGTAATAATGTAGTAAAATGATTTATTTGGACTATGCGAATATTATGTACAAGCAATTTTCGTTCTTAAGGACCATCAGGCAGTACTATTGATAGACACGCAGAAAGATAGTGACCTTTTCGTCATCTTGGTACCAGTCCTAGCCCTATCGACATTTTCACTCGTACTTTTAACTCATTGTCCTTGTACGCCGTCTTATATCCCATTTCTAAAACGGCAGATGGCTTGTGAAAAGTGAACCTAACGGCCTCTGTGTCCATAGCCAGGAAACATTTTTGATTGAACGTCTCGAAGCCGCTTACAAATACAACATACGGAAAAAAGTGGAGGCCATGTTCTGACATCTCGGTTATGTGCGTTACCCAAAGTTAGGATGCCTTCACTTGGCCAACACAAGAATTCTCGCCGGCACTCCCCACGTGGTATAAAATCTTTCGGCGCGCGCTCATTTTCTGGGCCAATGAAATTGCGTTGTCATTTGTGGTTAAGACCACCGGCAACCGTCGGCATCTTCAAAGTAAAATAATCGGGATTAAACAGGCGTGAATCTTAATGGTGTACCCCATTCTTATAACTTCCTGGATGCACTAAATGGTTCCATATGCAACATTTATTCAATTGCATCTTTCCATTTTTAAGTGCGGGTGTGATGGAATGCCATGCAATTAGATAATTATTTTATTAACTTCCATTATAGACCACTGTATGAGAGTAGTTAGTAGATATTTTCATTATATATATATATATATATATATTATATATATTTACAAATGTCTTGTATTTATTGTTCCCCTATTGCGTCTGATAATTGTGTTCCAAGCGTAATAAAGTAATAAAACTCTCGCCGTGTATTTCTCTGGTATATTTTTCACAGATTGAAAGAATTATTTAGTGAGAAATTTTGGGTAATATCAGATGGCTCCTAGCTGCATATCACAAATATATCTGAATAGTGAACATTATTCCTCTAGATTGTTATAAATAAGGATTGATATATATCATGACAGGATATCAGTGCCATCATCACCTCCACCCAGCTACGGTTGCTGATAGAATAAATGGCTCGTTAGATGTCACACTGCTCTCTTTTATAAACACGATTCCTCCATTATATTCGACCCATCTCCATATGTTGAATTTCAGTAACTTATATAGATCATATATACTCCATTGTTTTTCGGGGAAGCATAGTCTAGTGGTAGGCGGGTCACTGGTTCGATATCGCCTGCTAGTTGTTTTTCTGTAACTGTCTCCACAGCAAGTCATTTACCCCTCATTTCTGGGTTAGACCCGTTTCTAAAATGGGTAACCGTTTGATATCACCCTTTATGGCAACCAAATGTCTCTGTTTGAGTACCTGCCATAAACCTTCATTGCAAACTGCTTATGACCGCTTTTATTGACTGATACATGTTGGCCATAAATGTCCTTCAGACCTTCACCTTTTACATTTAATATTCACATTAGTAAGCTTAATTAGTAAAGGCACTTCAATGATTCTGATCAAATAGCCCATACTACGCTAATTAATTTTTCCTTAATCAATAAATTAAATTAAATAATTTTCTGGAATATTCGTAATAATTTAAATAAATAAATATATTTTATCTATCTAAATAAATTAGGCCATTTTGTTGATTTAAGAATATTCATAAGTTTCATCGTCTTTTTCAGCGATTACATCGAGATTAATCGGTGTAAAATAGAGGAAAAGGGCATAAAATTATGCCAATCTTCCTTACATATGGTAATTGCGTATAATATTGCTAAATTGCATCCCGATTTTTATACTGTTTTATATTTGCCATGGATCACCTAGTTCCTTTCGTACGTGTATTATTAAGCTTACTGGAAAAATCAGCACAGTGTCCCGATTCGTAAGCCGTAACTAAATTCAAGCGTACATTGAATTATAATTAGATAAATGTGTCAATGTTATAACAAACTTTAGGGAATAATAAAAATAGAGGCCTATGCGTATGGCAGGCCAAAGGTGATTTAGTAGAGGATCACCGAGCTTTGCTGCGCAGGTGTGCATCGCTATTCATACCTGTACTGGTATAGCCAGATTAACGACTCAGTCTTTCCCTCAGGGCTACATATGTCACACAAAGACGGGATATTAATGTATTAGTCACTGCCCTACTTGCTCTATGATACCCGTCCTAAAACAAAAGATTTTTCGATTTTTTTGAGTATAAAAATAATTGAATTACCTGCTATTCTTGTAGGATTTAGCATCGAGGAAGACCTTGTCCTGTAAGATCTTCTGGTCCCTGAGATTCATTTGCCTGTTAGATCTAGTATCCTGTAAGCCCCTGTATCCTGTAAGCCCCTGTATCCTGTAAGCCCCTGTATCCTCTAAGACTTGGTGTTCTCGTAGACTTATTCTCTAAGACGTAGCTTTCTGTAAGACCTATTCCATATGACTTATTGTTCTATGGCTGAGTGCCATAAGACTTAATGTTCCATATGACTTAGTGTTCTATAAGACATTGTTCTATAAGATTTGGTATTCTATAAGACATATTGCTCTATAAGACATATTGTTCTATAAGACTTGATATTTTGTAAGACTTAAGTATTCTACAAGACTAAGTGTTCTATAAGACTCACTGGTGTATAAGACTTAGTGCTCTATTAGACATCGTTCTATAAGACTCAGTGTTCTATAAGACATTGTTCTATATGACATTGTTTTATAAGACATTGTTCTATAAGACATTGTTCTATAAGACATTGTTCTATAAGACATTGTTCTATAAGACATTGTTCTATTAGACATTGTTCTATAAGACTTAGCGTTGTATAAGACTTAGCGTTGTATAAGACTTAGTGTTGTATGAGACTTAGTGTTGTGTAAGACATTGTTCTATAAGACATTGTTTTATAAGACATTGTTTTATAAGACATTGTTCTATAAGACATTGTTCTATAAGACTTAGTGTCCTATAAGACATTGTTTTATAAGACATTGTTCTATAAGATATTGTTCTATAAGACTTAGTGTTCTATAAGACATTGTTCTATAAGACATTGTTCTATAAGACTTAGTGTTCTATAAGACATTGTTCTATAAGATTTGGTGTTCTATAAGACATTGTTCTATGAGACTTTATGTTTTATAAGACTTGAGTATTCTACAAGACTAAGTGTTCTATAAGACTCAGTGTTCTATAATACCGAGTGTCACGTGAGATGAAGCATCGTGTAAACTATGTATCCTGATAACTGTCTGTAAAGACTGATTGTTAGTGAAGACCTCATGTCCCTGACTACCCACTGCTCTGCCAGATCGAGCATTATGGAATCTTGACTCGGTCTGCATGACCTGCAAGTTTCCTGCAATAACTACTGTTGTTAACTACTCTTCATCCTAGAATGTCCAATGTGATGACCGGTAACCTTTACACTAAATATTACACTGAAGGAGCATAAAGGAAGGTTTTTCATTAAGTGATTGCCAATGAAAGATTATTTTATAGATATTTCAACTCAAGGGGGAAGAGAAAGAGGTCTAAATAAGTTCCATTCAAAAAGTTTTTTGGGCATCAAAAAGTTTGGGATCTACTAGAAATCCTAGTCTTTTTGTCAACATTGCTAATTCACATACACTGTCATTGTATGATTGGTTCAACCCTGTCAGTTTTCAAAAATATGACACCCATTCATTTTTAGTTTTATCTCAATGAGAAAGGAATATTACAATTAATAGCATTCAATGAATATTAAAAAATATTCATCAATGTCATTAACATTTATGACTGTCAGTTGATTTCATGTATGGATTGAAAATACAACTAGAAACTCAAGCATACATTGAGTGTGGTCTTACTCTCATTGTCTTTGGACCAATCATAGAAGGACTAATGCATACGTGAATACAAGTAGAAAATATACCATACCATGTCAACATTTAATTAAAATTCTCCCATCCAAAAAATGGCCTCCGCCGTCATAAAGTGACAGGTCGACAACATGGCATCTATTGAGTTGTCATTTGTTCGGCAAAGATGAAATAGCGATTTACTAGAAGATATGTCAGATGGTTTTAGGTGCGAGCTTCTTAATCTATCGGAATCAAACGGGATCTATCAAGCGGAAAACTTAACTCTTATTAGCGCAGTGTGCGTGTGATTGGCCACAGGACGCTGTCGATCGCGGAGGGTACGTTAACTAATAGCCACACGACGAATTGCCGACTAGTTGCCGGCGCGCGCGAGATATCTTGGGACGTTCAACGTTTTGTCGCGCGGTATCCGTGTATAGATAGCCGATTTCATGGCGAACGACTGTCTATTAGGTCGCGATAAATCACGGTTCGTAGTCAACAACGTTCGCCGTCAACAATGGTTCGCACGGTCAACAACGAACGCTGTTTTGTTTTATCATGCAGTCGGTTCGATATATGTGAATGTATCGCGAAATTAATGTGAATTTATCGTTTCACGTTTGATGTTTTATAATGTATCAGTGATGTACGGTTAATAAATAGCGTCGATTATACAATCGCGGTCAATTCGTTGTGAATCATTATATGTATTCAATATTTCATGTATTTGAAATGTGTATTCGATATTGCATGTATTAAAAATATGTTTTCAACAAATGCGGTGACTAAATTAGATTGATTTTGTAAACATACAAACCTACTAGAACATTTTCTAAGCATATTAAGATAATTCGCATTGACTTCAGACAATAGTTTTGGTCTCTCAGGCCGACTAATCGTGTTATTGTCCTTTATTACTGCGAAACTCAAAGACTTTCCTCGTACCATGAATTTCACTATTGTTCACCATCTGAATCATCCACATTTATTTTCGTGTGTATTCCTCCACTCAATGTTCAGAACACTTGACAAGTCTCCTATCGTTGGCTCGTTCTTCTTGTGTAAATAATTAGCCAACAATCTCTTTGCTGTCATCACGACAATAGGATTCGATCCCCATTTTTAATACCTTATTACGGATTAATGTCTCAAACCCCATGAAAAAAGGGGAATCCATTGTTCTACTTTAAGGCTGTTTAATTTGTCAACATTCGCAGGCATTTCTCGGGAAGTTTGCACAGGCTTTTAACAATATTTTTCAACCCAGGCAGGATCATGCTGACAGTATTATTGATATTAATTTTGAACATTTACTCGTTCCTGTTATTACGCACCTTTTCCCCGGCTATTCACGACTCTTTCACGACAACTTTACACAGTCGACGATCATGTGTTTCAATATTTGATCAGACTTGTTAGCGGTTGAACTTTAGAAGTTTTGTTTGCTCAACGTATAAAGCACATAGTATAGTCTGTCGGTACGATAATCCTATAACATTAATTATAGATACATGTGAACTTCATACGATAATGCAATTTTACTCAGTATTTATAAATGATCATTTATACATAAATGTATTCATTATACCTTTTACTCTACTTCATATTGATGGCGACTTTGCCTACATAGGATTTCCTTTTTTCGATATTTGTTCTACTTTCCACTGTATCGTTTAACATTATTAACTATCTCATGCTTACTGTAAATGTACATAATTGTATCTAGCATTGATCTGTATTACCTGTATAGTTACTGTTAGGTGTTAATTTTATATGAATTAGGTAATTACATTATAGTCTTATAGCATGTAAAGTGTGTTTTACAGGTCTGCTAATAAGTACACTTAACAAATATATTTTATTTAATTTTATTTCATACTTGATTTCTAACATTTTAGAGGGTTATTTCCATGGAAATATTTGCAAATGCAATAATACAAATATAGTGAAACAATAAATGGTTGCGATATGCACGTTATTGAGCAGTAGTTTGAATGTAAAGAAATACACTGTTCATTTGATAAATATACTCTGATAAAAGTGAAAATTGGTGTGATTATTAGCATTGATATAATAACAACTGAATAAAATTATTGATTGAATAAAATTAATGATATAACATGCAATATGTAATGATATTGTGTTACTATTGATATAATAATGATACTATTAACATTAATTAAATAATAGTAATAATGTATTCATATTGATGTAATGATAATAAAAATTAGGTGTTAGTTAACATTGTTTTATCTCAATTCTATTTATCTAAACCTATACTTATTACTACTTGCTGACTTTTACTTCATTGTTCTACCTGTGTGTAATGAAATTCGTTAAGAGTACTAAATTAAAATTGAACTCCCCGACCAAATATTGGCAAACAAAAGCATCAACAATGCGCTAATTGGTTTTATAGATAGCGCATCCCTGAGTTAGACAACAAAGGCCATTGATTTTATGATACAGCCGATCATTGCGGGTATGAACATAGGACCTCATGGTAAGATCACTAGGGTGGTGCCATTAGCGATCTAGTTCACCATAGCTCCACCAATCACGGGCCCAGGAAGCCGACCTTATTCCCCTATACGATACAACAGCCGTTCAGCATCATTCATAGCCAGTTATACCCCGCATCTGTTCTTTTCACGCTTCATATGTGTAGTCAGATAACCCCTGGTCTCACTTTTTCCCAAGCCTTGCGATCAGCATTATAATTTTAGTGAGCTCTAGATTAAAATGTTTATCATACGGTAAATAGAGAAAGATGTAAAAAATTGCGTATATAAATTTATATCTCAGTTCGATAATCATTCTAGAGTTCTGGATAATTTAATACGTAGATAGGTATTATAAACAGGTTTACAGTACGTGCCTGTATTTATTTTCAGTTGACAAAATTACTATTAATATAAAAGATGTATTTAGACATTTTAATAGTTTTGTTTTTCTCTCTTAAAAGCCATTTCATGATATTTTGACCGGATCATCGGTGCGAAAATAGGGTGAATAATATGTAAAATTAATTTTTAATAGAGCAGGAGATAACTTATTTGTATTGAATTAGTTTGTACACAGCTATTAATATGAATTAATTACATTTTTATTTCCCTGTTTAGAGATGATTTATTGTTGTTTAGATAAATTCTGTTATATTATGGCACGTTTGGTGGAGACCATGGTATGTATGTATACATGTATAGTAAGTTAATTACCCGGTGCTGGTAGTTACATGACTCTCATGACTCTAGATTAATATTGCAGCTGATAAATATTACAGCCGTGACAATTTTTTTTGAAGCAATAGGCGGATTATTCCAATCAAATTACTGTAGCCATTGCCGTTTTAATTATTGTGTTTGTGGCAACGGTCCTCTTCAGCTATCTAAACACAGTTCTGTGTGAGACATGCTTTGCGCGATTATCTACCGTAAAGTAAGCCACTGTGCCAGCATGTAAACAGCGACTAATTGTCATCGAGCTTTTGACGACGACGACGACGACGGCGTCTGTCAGCTTTTGTATACAAGCGGGAATTGAGTCCGAGCAGACGATGTGATTTGCGAGTAGCTATACCGGCTAGTACACCGAACGCAACAAACAAACGACAAAAAGAACCGCTTCTTACGCGACAATGGAATACTGGGCATGGCGGGTACTGTCGGTGCTGAGCGTTACGTCCTTCGTGGCTTATACACGGGGCATCCCGACGACGATCACGCCACACAGCGATGGCTCAACGACGCCAGGTATACTTGACATCGCGTTTATCGATTCAACGTTAATCGCGTATAGAGACTCGCGCAATTCAATTGATTCGCACATAAATGCCCACAACCGCCCGCTCGCTTGCTCGCCCGACCGCCGAAGACGCGAGTAATTGAGCGGTAGTTGTTCATTTGTCACCCCTGCATTTATTGTATGTAATCCCAGCTATTGTGCAGCGTGTAATCCTCGAAGTCGGGGGTCATTACTTAAACATTTTCTTCTTTGTAGTTGCTTGATTCGAGAGTTTCGAGTATCTTTGATGTCTTTCGAGATTTCTATCTCTGTACATTCAGGGTGAACATCGATGATGTAAAGCCTTATCATTAAGTATCGAAACTTGATGGCTAAAAATATTTACGGCTGTTGACTTTTTATTCCTTGAGTATTTCCCCTCCGTTTGTAATATGCTGGTTGACATGATACGTCGCACTACACTCCTTTAATTCTCTCTGTAGTTAATCGGGCGGTTGCTTATTTTTTAAATGAGTGGACCCCAGCACTTTGGGATGATTGACTTGCTAAAGATCATCGCAGAAAAACAGAGTGACAGGCACTTTCAAGCAGAGTCGAGTACTTCACACACCTGACTCTGCCCAGAGTTCAGTATACAGAGGAACATTTCATCAGTTTCTAGAAATTTCTATACCTACATCTTCCTACTGGAGAGTCACTACTAAAATAGTCACAATATACACTTTCCACCGTTTATATACACCATTTGACAATATCACAAGCTAGCGAGGAGGAATCAGAGAGTTACGACCAAAGTCCATTAACCCCCATTATACTCCCTTGATTAGTTATAAGAGTATTAGAAGTTACTGGATACGGAATATTTGGCAACATAGGACACTTGCCAAAATCTCCCGTATTAAGTAACCCAGATTAGCTAACTAAATGCAGACTCTGAGACAGATTATCACAGTTGGTGGGAGCCGAGACTTTAATGGGTAGATTAATGGACAGTTTGTGGTCATTCAAGCTTCAACAAACTAGGTGAACTTCCAGATGGTCAGTGATTGTCTGTTATTTGATATGCCTGTCCAATGTTCATGTATGTTGCAGTCATAGTGTGAGAAATTAGCGCAGGTTTTTCAAAGTGCGTACTTGACAGTATTCAGTACACAAAATCCTCTGAAATTTTATTAGTCAAATTAGTGTTTTCAAATTACTAGTTATTTATTACCTTTCTATTTTTGCGAGATATTGAAATTTTTGGAAGCTTATAGTTGCACTTTTATTGATTTTTCTATTATAATTATAATATACATGTTTTGATGGGACAACTTTTTATAATCGTGAGAACCACATGTTTTTCTGTCTATGTAGTGTTGGATAGTTTGGGTTTTGGAAAATTTTCACTGTATCTCGCGTAACGCAAACAGCGAAATTTTTGTCACATAACTTATATGTATATCTAAATAATTATATACAGGACATACAACAATAATTGTGAGCTCGGTGACCTAGGTGTTGTGAATAATTATTAATACACGCTTGTCGTCGTTAACGCTCGGTGAACAAAAACGATGCTATCAACAAGAATTGGGTTATTATACATGTTAATATGATCTGTATAAATCTGACATAGACGCGGGCGAATGAGTCAAGACTGTAAATGCTGTGATTGATCGTCGTCGAAATATCGGTGTAATATCGCTCTTTAAAGTCATGGGAATATATACACCCCATCGGTTGTTATTGCATTATTGCAAACGATAAAAAAAATTGGTGGTCAGTGGGTTCAACTGTGTCGTTATGGCGTGATTAACGCGTGATTAACTGGTGTACCATTACATTACACTTGTATACAGTTGAAATGACCTCTTGAGTATGTGGGGAGGGGGGTCGTTAGTACATCCGGGCTTTCAGGCCACTATGGGTCCAGTACATAACTCCATTCACATTGGCATGTCTTGTGTCGTGTACCAACTAAGGATTCCATAGCCCGTATATTGCCAAAGACTTAGGAGTACCTTGAGAAGTTTTAGACTAGCATGTAACCCAATCCCTTATTAGGGGCTTATGCGGTTTATGATCAGTGAGGTTTTCTGATCATACTCCGTCTGTCCGATGTCAACATTTTCTTTTCTCGAGAACCATTTATTGTAGAGCTTTGCAATTTGGCAGATATTGTTGGGTTAGTTTCTTTTAGATTTGTTAAACATATGATTGGACCAAGGGGAGGTAATTTCTGCCGATGTTTGTAATTTTACTCGCAAGCTAGAGCTTAAATTTTGTAAATGCTTTTCATGTCCCAGAAGAGTGTCTTTAGGTCTTTAGGTCTACTGGCCGCCTTGGCTAGTTGTTTTAATATCGAATGAGTGTTTTGAGGCCTGACATCTTGTTTAAATATCGGAGTGTCTGGAGGCATCTTCGCCCTTTTGTTTTTTCCTCTTTTAGTTTTTGTTTTTTATTTGGTTTTTATTTGTTTTCCGACAGTTTTTTAGTTTTCATTTTTATTATAGCATCTCAAGTGCTTCTTTTATTTGACATTTTTATTCTTTCTTTGATTTCTGTTTTGTTTTTATTTTTTCCAATAGTCAGGTGAGAGGATTCTTTGGCCTCCTGTCTTTTGATGGTTACCATCCCTGGATGTAGCTAAATGGTCTATGAATGTTTTCGAGGTTGGATATGTTAAGCACGCGACCCAGTGGAAGAAAAGTCTTTTTATTGATATCCTAGTCAGCAATCTTACCCTATCTTATCCAAGATATCGTATTTTATCAAGGTAAAATACCAGAGGTAATCAATGCGCGGATTTAAACTCAAGAAAACTGGCTCTTGTAACGCCCATACCATTGGTACACAAATTTAAGGATTATATAATGCTATTTAAAACTACTTCCTTATCTTTTATGAAAAATTAATATATCTAGAATTGCTTATAGGAGTGATAAAATGTCGGATTAGTCCCTGTCATGAGGAAGATCGTTTTCCTCGTGAAACGGTGAAATTACACTCTTGTTGTAGATATGTCGATACTCGATCCCCTTTTTTCAGATGAAGTCTTAGACATTGTTTCCAAGTCAGGTGGATACTGCTATTAGCATAATGTCTCATCTCATTAAATCTCACAGTGATTTAATTTTAGTTGATTAGACAAACGTAATTAGGTTTCAATCAGCTAAATCATCCGCCCAAGTGTTAGTGATATCATATTTTTATCATTTTGAGAATAAGATCAAGGGAAAGTTGTCCATCCTATGTTAAAGTAGTATTTACTGTAATTACTAATTAGGGAAATACTTAGTTTCAATTTTTATGATAAATACCGTATGTTATTAGTATATAACCAATATATACACTCGCTCGGATATTTTTATTCAGGGTTTGCTCAGTGAAAGTTGTTTTTTTTCCAGGCGACTTTAACGGAAGAGGCTTACAGAACCGCGGTCTCCCGAAGTTCATCGAACAGCCCAAGTCGAATTACTACATCGTAAAGGGCAAGGCCGTGACCATCACATGCAAGGCGATCAACGCTGGCCAGATCGTGTTCCAGTGCGCGAAGCAGTGGGTGAGAGACGGACGACATACCAACATCGATATGTCCAACGGTGCTACCAAAATCTACCAGTCGCGCATCACCATCACTAAAGACGAGGTCCAGGAGTATTATGGTCCAGGCGGCTACTGGTGCCACTGTAACGCTTGGGTGTCTCCCGGAGCAAAATCTGAACCAGTGAAGAGTACTGCGGCACTGATCCAAATAGCATGTGAGTACCGCTATATATATCGACCTGGTTGATTTGAATTAAGACGTAAGAGATATGCAATACTCTCTGTGTGGTATTGTCTCCCCTTATTTTCCCTGATTCAGTCGGGTACTTAAGTGCGCACATTAGTTATTTATCCGAGATAATGCAAGTGTTTTTGCTTCAAGGATATACGGCGATATGGGAACACGGAAGAACAATGTTCTCATAAACGTATTGCATGCCTCGCAGATGCGTACCAAAATTGCATTCATATGTAACCTTTTGGCGTCTGTGCATTCTCACAATGAAAACATGAGACATAAACAATGGCTTTAGTGTTGTTAGAGTTTGGGGCAGACGTGTGGAGGTGTCAGCACGTTTCGTGCATATGTGCGTACGTTCCGTTCGTGTATATTGTTTGCTTCTCAGTGCCGCAATAACATTGCCATCAACTATCAGTTTAATCAGGTTTTACGCTTTTTTCACTACAGGTTATATTATCAAATTAATATATGCTATAATTGTTTGTTTTTTTGATCTTGAAGACAAATCAACAATTTGGACTATGTATTCACTTGTGAACTTGTGTCATGTTAACTGTTATAGAAAATATAAAGCAATTCTGAATTTATTATTACTCTGTCAGTGCTTAAAAAATGAAAAAAATATCTCATCTTGCATGTGACGCCTGCGAAACTGTTTTCCACAATTTCACACTCAATAACAGAGATATTGAATATACGGTTATTTTGTGAAAATTATATATACATGCGTCTCAGATTACATAATAACATAGCAGGATAAGTATATTTAATGGCCTACCCAAGATGTACTAGCAACCAGCTAGTTGAATTGGGGTGAACAGTAGTAAGCGTTTAATTTATGTAGGGGACAGATTGTGTAGTTGCTGACTTGCTCTCGATTGTCTGATTTGAACACTGTAGTCTTGAGGATACATTACATTGTCTGATTTGAACACTGTAGTCTTGAGGATACATTACATTGTCTGATTTGTACACTGTAGTCTTGAGGATACATTACATTGTCTGAGTTGTACACTGTAGTCTTGAGGATACATTACATCGAGTTAGTATGATTCTATAAACCGTAGTGTCATTCTGCCAGCTTTTTCGGTTTTAATAGCATCCACGTAGAGTATCGGTGAATCGATCGGAGTTATCTCTGTAAATTGACAGTTCTTTGATTGATGGCTACACGTAACGAGTCGGGGCCTGTCTTCTGCAACTTATCAAAGCCAAGCAAATTTAGCATTCACCCACTA
Source organism: Epimenia babai (assembly GCA_011762755.2). NCBI lineage: Eukaryota > Metazoa > Mollusca > Solenogastres > Cavibelonia > Epimeniidae > Epimenia > Epimenia babai. Next base: position 17,611 of record WURV02163885.1, read on the forward strand.
TGTACACGGTTCTCCTCCTCTCCTTCGGCATCATCCCAGGGAATGCAATCACAGAAAATTGCAGCTTAATAGGCCAAATGCATCACTGCAGCTGGGCGAGGCCATAAATTATCACGTGTACATAAATCAGCAACACAATCACATAAATACACACTCTGAATACATGCATGAAATCTAACTTGAATTTGTTACAGTTCTTCATTGCCATGTGATGATGCCAAAATCTACCAGTGCTGTAGTGTGTTTCGGGGGAAAAAACCCATCAAAGCAACAATATATTATTTAAGGTAGCCAGACTCCGTCATGAATAATAAAAGGTAAAAAATCATTAACCTTTGGTGGGTCATGACCCTATGAAGCTACGACTTCCAGATGAGGGGAGCAGTACTTTATCAACTGAGCTCTACAAAGGTTGACTAAATTCTGGGTACTTCATATTCAAAGACTAGGGAGTGTAGTAAAGTTTTGTGTCCAAATTATAGTAACAGCAATATACCTGAATGTATAGAGAATGATGGATTTTCTTCATGTATTTTCTCGTTATTATGAAAAGCACGTCTTAATCCATTCTATTGTGAAGTTTACAAATTTTTCTGTGTAATTTTTTATGTTCAAATTGATTTTTTATGTTTTAAGACAGTGATTTTATATATACAGATTATCTTTTTAGTTATACTTTGAAAGTTTTTTTAAAAGTATTGCTTATATAATCCATTAGGGACGTTTGTAAGCTATTACATAACCACACTGCAAGGGCTACCTACGCCCTGATGGGTAGACCAGGTTTTGGGCATTTTTGCCCGAAAAACACCACAGGTAGTATATAGGATAGGCCAGAGATCGAACCCCAGTTTTCTGGATTCAGTTCCATTTAACCCTTATGCTAACTGTCCCCTTGGAACACCTTTAGTCACACACTATGTTTCTTACGGCCAGGTTTGACACTAGCAACCAACATAGTTTTATCTAAACTTAACCCATATCACTCATAATCGGGCAATCAATGTAAACTATACAATAAAACCAATTCACAACTACTTCATAGGGACACCGAAAAGATGGTGGCATTTGCAACGGTACAATCACTAATTCATCATGTCAGAGTCAACTGTCATTCATCTCTGACAGAAGCGCGTTAATATTTATCTAATAAAGTAGCGATTCATCGGCTAATCCACCCTACTACCGAAGGGATTAGATTGGAATTAGATTAGAACCGTTTATGTCATAACATGCCACGACAATCAGAAATCGGTCGCCACGCACGGCCGGTGGAGGGTGCTGCTACTGCCGCTGTTGCTGCGGCAGGGTGCCTCTCGGGTGCATCTCCGTGAATCTCTACAGGAATCCCGCTTAGCATTACATCGGGATGAGTCACAGAGGACTATCGGAACGTATTGTCAGAAGCGATCAACGGCCAGATGATCAATAAGGCAGTATTGGGTTAGGGACTTGTTGGAGAGACGATTATGAATGAGTTTGTGTAGCGTGATTGATAGATTACGAGCAACAGATTCATCGTTGGTCGCCGCCCTGGTCTACGCCGGTGCCATGCACTCCGGGTGTTCTTTCGACGTTTGACCAACTATTGCTGAATATCTGTAACGGAATTTTGATCTCCATTATTCACGGTCGACTGTCAAGGAAGGTTACTTGAAATGCATACTATAAATCTTGGCAAAGTGACACCTCGCACGCAACAACTGTGATACGGTGGATTGAACATTTATTATAAATGTTGGCGATCAAATTTATTGCATGTTTGGGGAGATGGAGTAACTGTAACTAATCTTGGAGCAGGGGATGTGGCAAACATCTTTAAATGTTAGACAGTGGGGGCAGCTAGCAACTATCCATTGCAGTTAGAGCGTTTGTCTTTGAATCTAGAGGTATCAAAAGGTCAGTTGTGTGCGCAGACTGGGTAGGTATTTTCCACCATATCTCAAAAAGGCTAATAAATTTTTCGTGTTAACCACATTTATAGTAGGCTAGCATTGTAAAGGGCCATACAAACAAAGAAAATCATAGGTAACTTGAGACTGACAAAAATTCTAACCATTTCAGTCTATTAACCTATTTTACCAGTCTATTTAACCTACCAATTGTAAAGTTAATAAATACACACGCGTATTAATTATAAGATTGTAATATCAGCCTTGGCACAATGTTTTGTCTCAACATTTAGTTACTTTGTTCAATCGGATAGTTACTTGAACTGTTGTTGTGCATTGACAATCGGTTGTCCAGTTCTTAATATGACATATCAGCATCTTCAAGAGTTTTGTCAAGTGCCTTACTCACTTGAAAGTGATGGATGTCATCTCCATGGCGGTCACTAAATCATAGACTTTTGTATCTCATTATGATGACATTACCCTGTTCTCATCCCATTCCGTGATGGATGGCACCATAAACCACAAGCATTGTGCAAGCTTAACCAAGTATACCTCTGTTTATAAATACAATCTCCATGGAGTCTCAAGAGCCCGGGTTTTTTGACTGACATGACAGCATCGGTACTTCTTCAGCAAATACAGCTAATGCGTTTCTAAATATAGTCTCATACAAATTCTTAGAAGGTAGTCACTGGTCAGTAACATGTATTGTTCTACGGATACCCTGTTTTAATACCGACTATGATGATGAGAATTATGAGCAATTTGTTTTTAATAGGGGTAACTACTGTGATTCTAGCTAGAAATGCACAGAACAAACTGCTATCCCTGATGGGATTCGAAGTTACATAGGCTACCTCCAGGTAGCTGATCTGATGCTTTACCAACAGGGGCAGACTGTCTCCTGCACATCCAGATATTTAATGCCCACTTAGAACACATTGTTGTTTTCGGCAATTTTTCTCCATTTTGTTCTTTTCGAACCCATTAAATGCAAAACATTACAGCAATCATAGGTTTGAAAAGCATCCATAGGTGACTCACACCTGAGCTCTACAGCTCTTATCCTATTGATAAATATTAGCTTCTTTCCAAGAACCGCCATCGGATCATATACATGTCTTCCCGAAGGGCACAGTACTAACGGTGGTTTTATATCAAACATTTCACTTAAATGATAGTATCTTCGAAACGTGTAAGGAACCCATGTCGACTATTATTAGTATTTAATTGACTAATTTAACGTTCCATAGCAACCAATCTCCTCTTCGGTTACAGACGAAAATCCCGATGAAGTGACAGCACAATAGAGGGGATTACGCTGATGCTTAAAGATTGATTGTAATGCGATAATGACATTTATCCGTCTTTAATACTAGTATCAGCTGCTAAATCTCACGCGGCATTTAGTTGCCATTACGCATGTAAGGAATGAAGTAATTAGCGAAGATGATGGTTGTGGCTATCCGATGAAATCAATTGGTCAGCACGTCGTTAGCCACTCAGTAAATGGACTGCATAATTGTTTCTGCTATCTCGGTAAATATCGCCTGTAGGTTCTCGATTAGTGACTCGACCTGTGCGTTACATGATGAAAAACAACAGATTGGTGAACTTCACTCGACAAACTCGACGATGCAGGAACGTGATATTACTGGCCCTTCCATTGGCAGCAGTTACGCTAGAAATTTGCGTTCCTGTAACAATCGGAGTTAATTTTTGCGACGTTTGTATTTGGCTTTCACAGGTCACAGCGTGTAAATGTAATTAATAATGTAGCTATATCAAACGCTTGTTTAATGTAATGCTCACAATGTCAACTGGGTGTATTCAAAGCACCCAGCTTATTCGCAGTAATTATTATGGGCACATCATTCCCGGATTACCATCAGGTCACTGCTATTTAGTTGGAAATGGTTAATGCACACTTAACATTACTAACTGGCTACTGGCAAACCTAATATCAATTAAAACATGCAGCAAATAGGGGTAACTGCCCAAATTTTATTTCATCTTACTTATATATATATGTCAGATAGCACGTTTTACATTTGGAGTAAGTGAGGTATAACAATTTCCTTTAACTAACGTCGCGTCAATAACAAATTACCAGACATTCAGTAAGTTTGTTTTGGTGTATATATCACTTTGTTAGTGACATGTAAACTAATGGATAATGACCAGAGCGATGTTTATCAACCGTAAATAATTAAAAAATTCTTCAGTTTATGAATCTACTCTTCTCAAGCTACTGACTGTCAGGAGCCTGGGGTACACTGGAGTACAGTGGAGTACACTGGAGTACAGTGGAGTACACTGGAGTACAGTGGAGTACACTGGAGTACATACAGTGGAGCTTGATCTGAATACTGTATTCTTGTTTGCTGATTTCACTGGTACTATCAGCTCAGCTCATAAGTAATTTCCACAGCTGTCAATCATGATGAGGGAGGCGTTTGGGAGACATTTCAGAAAACTCCATTATCCTTCTGTTTTATGTTATGGAACCTTAGGAAACATGGTGTACGTGAATTATCCTGAAATAAGACATCTAAAAACTCAGCATGGTGTCTTGTTGGAAGGAAGAAGTTGCATAATTAGCCATCATTTCGCATATGTCTCGGTCTTTTATGTTAAAAATAATAGACTCTTTGTTTTTACTCTCAAGACTTTTACTACGCCTGCATTATGGGACCCATCAGAGATACAGTTTTTTTTTCTGTGAGTTTCTCTTCACTTGTATTGTTAGTAATTAGAGTGAAATATTACATAACAAAAAGTAGCTTCTTGCCATACCACATAATTCAGCAGTAGGGAAATTATATCAATTTTTACAGTTAAAAATTCTGAGAAAATTTTTTCGCAATCATACTTTAACTCCGTACCGAATAGGAAATATAAAAAGAAAACACCTTTTCAAATAAGTAATAATTATGATAAACAGTAGCTCTCATAGTACTATACTTAATAATGGGGTGGATTGGTGTTTAACAAGGGCAATGTTAGCATAAATGGAAGATGTCAGCTCAGACAATGAAGGAATTGCGCCTCATAGATGGCTTGGGTAGAATATTTAAGTGTAAGTGTACATCATATCACTCGTTCCGAGTGTGGGTAGCATCTAATGAGTCACTTGTTTGCATCGCGGCTTATTTAAGACCACTGATTGACATCGTCTCACTGTCTAAATGCCTACAAAAGTGCCTAATAAAACCTGAAATATGTGTATTAACGTATTATTAGCTTTATAGTATGGGTGGTATGTTTGTATACGGTTTATCCCTCGCTGATCTCAAAAGTACGTTACTCGGAGCTTAATCCGAGGTAATTTAATCCAAAATTGCATTGAGTCTCGAGGATTATAGGTGGGTTTACATAGGTACAGTCAATATTCAACATAGAATCAACATTAAATCGTGTGGACATTGTAAGCAAGTCTGGAATTGATGACGTCAGATGTAGAAGCAGTGTTAGCAAACATGTCAGGCGGATGTAAGGATAGGGTTATCTATCAAGTAGACAGTTTGGTATTCGTATCATTAATGCCATACATATCACTCTGGCCACTTCATGAGTGGAGGCCTAGCCTACTTGTCGGTTAGACTATTAGAGACAAGAGTACACATTTTGAGTCAATTGCCGCAGAGAGGAAATTAACTAAACATGGCCACCAAATGCAATGAAATAGAATTAAATATATTTGATTGAATCGAGGTTTACGTAGTTGTTATACACATCTTACATGAGTAAACAGTGAGAATAGCCTAGGCCTGTACCGTTATAGTTAGTCCAATTACTTGCCTTCATTATAAATGATCATATACAGTACAATGCAAATAAATTTCAATACAATACATACACTAAAAATATCATGTAAAGCAATTTTATGTGATACAGTAATAAAAATTGCCTACAGAAATAATAACAAAAAATTGTAGTTGGTGACTGCAGTACAGCAATGTACTAAAACAGTCTAAAACAATGTCTAAAAGATGAAGGAAAAAGGTGAGAACCATAAGAAGTTTGTTATCAGGAAGTACTATATTTGATTGTCTGCATAATACATTAATTACAACAACAATGTTCATGATTTTTACAATTAGTAAGTGCTATTTGGGAATATTGACCTATTTAGTTTAAATAATATCTTACATTAAACAATAATATTTTCTAAAATGGTATTATATTAGAACAGTATATAATTACATGAAACATTCTTACTTTAAACAGTATTTTTCCTCCAAACACCTTTTTACATGAAACATTATTTATACATAAACAATATTTTTACATTTGCAGTACTTTTGCATTGGCAGTATTTTTACATTAAACAGTAGTATTACTTTAAATAGTGTCACATTAAGCAGTATAAGAGTTTTGCACTGTTTATATATCTATATCAATCTATATTATAGTAGTCTTATTTGACAGTTGCCACATACATCTCTATGACTTATGAGGGTGGGGGGCATATATCAATGTCCCTAATGTTACTAGTTATGGAAATGTCATTATTTCTACTCTACTGGGACGTACAAAGTTATTGGTAGAGACCAATATCCATGAAAATGTAGTATCAAGTGACAATGTCATTCTGAAACAATTTATCAACTGTTCATGGTGTAACATCGTATTTCAGTGTCACGAATGGCCATGTTTCACTCGTACGTCACACTAGAATCTCTCCAAACAGTTCGATTTCGATGTCATCAGGGTTCATAAACTAATTACGTGGATGCTGCCACCTTCTGTTGTGCCATTAACGCACCAACCTAGCCGGATAGTCTACCTGGGGAATCAGTAATATAATTAGCAGGTGTGACGCTTTCATCTCGTCAATGTTTCCGTGACAGAAACGCTCCTGGAGGCATATTTTATTTATAGGACACCATCTCTCAATCGTGTCACCGCAGTTTTACCGAAATTGCTCGGTATGAATTATTGATGACAGTTGGAACTAGCCCATCTCATCCATACCATTGACATCGTGGTATACTTATATCGGATCACATATCCTCACCTTGTGGTATACTCTTTGACCTTCTTTATCTACCTATTGTAATTCAACTTTTTGATTGTTCATTGACAGGTTAGATTTACTAGCTTTATCATTAAGTATGAAAAGTAGAGATATATGCCTTTCTGATTTCATGAGATTCATGTTAATTTCCACTTTCCCATCAATTTCCCCTTTCCCAGCTTTCCCCCTCTATATAACATAAGATAATGCCAAATTTCTCACAACTATACATTAATAATGAAATATTTACAATTATTATTACTATTATAGTTAAATGTCATTATACATACTGATACAGAAAGACGAGAGGGTGAGCTAGAGAAGACATTGGGCTCCCCACATCCTTTTTAGTTATTGCAAAGCAACTGCAGTCCGTAGTAAAGCTAGAGTAGCAAAAATGTGAATAATTATATAATATATATATTGTGCGACTCTTATCCCAAAACGTGGCATTACCATTACACGTACTATCATTTATAACGCAATATTTGCTTGACATTCGTGGCGATTTGGACATGACACGCTGGTTTACAAAGTGAAAATATCTCTTCTCTTGTGGCGGGGATAATGACCTCTGGAGGTCATCGGTTGAGACGCAACAGTACTTCGTGTATTTGTCACTTGTTGGTGAGGCTATTTTAATCAAGTAAGGCTTAATGCGCAATTCCACGGGCTACAAACCGTTCCAAACCGGCAGAGTGTGGAAATGCCAAATGACCTCGCGCAACATTTCGGCAAACACGTTTTAGGCCAAAGAAAATAAAGTACCTGATGTACCTGGTGGAAAAAAAATGGATTGTTAGTGAGAGTCAGAGAGATGAAAGTGCAGACTCGTGCTGGCCATCTGGATGAGCTGAATAAATAAATTCGCTGTTACTTTTAGCACTTTGTTGGTGATCGATGATTTTTTACTTCAAATACGATGAAGGTTTAGGTAATAACAGTTTGTGGTAGATATTCTTACTGGATGGGTGCGAGTTATTTTATCATTTTACACATTATTTACGACTTTCATTATTATTAAGTATAATTTAATACTCCTTAGTATATTTTATCTACTATTTCATAATCCGCAATACCTTGCAATGCAAGCAATACCCAGCAATACAAGCCAGTCTTTTGAATATTATTACTCGAATTTTTGTCACTTTCATGACCACTGGATTTTTGGTTTTTCATCTGTATCCCCCAAATCTTTTTCAAAGAAAGTTTTTTTTACGTGGGTCTAATAGTAAATTGTGACTATCTAATTTATACATACAGCAATTTATTTATTTGAGAATTTAAATAAAAAAGATGCAAATACTGAAATCTCTGAAATGAAGAAATGACGATGTAGTCACAGCCTTAACAGTATGTAATGGTTTTTGATTAATTTCACAATGTCTGAATTAGTTTTAAACTGAAAAAATTATTAATGATTTATATAATTTTGCTCAATTCTACATAGAAGCCTTAAGAATTATTATTACAGGAAGTGGCATGGTGACATTTGGTATGCACGAGAAGTGAACCTATGATGCCGTAAATTCTTGTCAGAATGCTATTAAATCATTTTGAAAAAGTTTACAAAAATTGCTGTTCTTTGAGTGACAGTTTTTATTTTTTGTGAAAGGACTTTATTGACTGGTGTCTTTGTTGTAGATTTGAAGAAGAGGTTCCGACGAGAACCAATAAGCACACGCGTGAAACAGTCCAAGATGGTTCAGCTTCAGTGCCTTCCACCTGATGGTCTTCCTCTGCCAAAAGTAAGTTAAGGAATGACCCTGACATATGGAGCAATAATACAGGCTAGCGCTTTATGAAGCCATAACAGTGTAGTAAACAGTAGAGAGAGATTCACTAATTGTAATTCATAATAAATCAAGGATTACATGTTTTTTTTTCTGTATCCATAGATTAGATTTAACTAAATGCAAGCCTAACCCTAAATTACATACTTCTTGCCTTAATACAAAAATGAAATGATCCTGTAGCCTTTAACATTATAGTGCAGCAATTTTGTTATATTGTTATTTGTTTAATGATATATTTTATTGGGCCAGAAATAAGTGGAATTAATGAAAAACTACTAAAACCCGGATAGTCTTAGTCAAAAATTAATTATAAGATTGATTTTCATAATTCATTGTCCTACATTTGCTGTTGCCAGACGCTTAATATACTTCATCGTATATTTAGATTTTGCTATAATTTTTTGCATTTTCCATTATTTATACTTAGCTTTTCACCTGTTTTTTCACCGTACTCTTTTCGGTAGTCAGATCTTTAATTATGACTCCACAACCAAAGTTTGTTGTGACCGTAACGTGTGATATTCCAAACTACGCATATAATCGAATACCTGCTCTGTTTTCATCAGCAATACACTTATTATAAATTATCTTACTATCCTCTACAACTGAATGAAGGGTGATGTCATAGTTGCTAGTAAAATTAAGCGATTTAATCAAAGACTCATCTCATCCGATATATTTACCCAATTCCAATGTACCCATAGCAGACGGAATATTTAACACTGATCATTGATGCGTACCCGTTCTATTGTGCGATGTATTGAGTCCTAATTTTGCCACATTTTTATATATGCTTAGAATGCTATTATCTACATTTTTTATAATTTTTTTTCATATAACAAACATAATGCTGAATTGAATTCTCTTCAGTTACCTCTGTGTTCTGAAAGTAGATGCACGATAATTATTTCGATTTTGCTGAATATAAAAAGAATAATTTCCCCGATTGTTACCTAATTACATATCGTAACAATCAGCATGACTGACATCGTGCAATTCAAGTATTATTCCTATTATTGTCTAGCTAAGAATATATTATAGATCTACATTATTCTCGCATTTGGGTATGTTTGGGAATACTGTAAATCGCATAGAGAGAGGAGCGTTAGAAATAGAGGTGTATTTCTGGAAGTGAAAAATTTGAGATAACAAAATAATTTGGAAGTTTTGGTTAAATTTGTGAGAGTCACCCGAGTTGAACCGTGAAATTCGATGGAAATCAGCGACGGAAAATTGGTCGATTCCATAAATATTATTATCATAAGGAAATGCGAATATTAAATATTTGCCATATTTTTACGCAGTTTTTGGCATAAAATTACGGCGCGCACATTTTTTTGCATAATTATTTTGTCTTTGCGGGGTTTTAATAATGGTACGGCTGGCTCCTGTGAGTAAACAGTTTGCGTAGAGAGATGTTGAGTCGAGTACAATAGAGCAATCTGTGCACTAGACTGACTGTCAGACGATTTAACACCTTCTCAGACGACGCCAGACGAGACCCATTATACGAGACTGGCTCCAGCCATGCTCCGATGTTTATGCATTTATAAATGCCAGCATTAGTTTTTGTTATTTAAATATACAAATTTGCCGTTGATAAATAATGAAGTCTGGTCTAGTTGCTCACTTTATCATACCTCAGCCCAACTGGCACAGACACATTTGCTTTTAATCGGGTAGTCCCGGTATATTTTATTAATACCCCCCTTCCGGTTTTTTGACAAAGCTAATTAAAAATTTTGATGTAAGTTTTCATTTGGTTTTAGAGTTAAAAAGCCCTATTCGCTATTTGATACTCTGCCTACCTTATGTCGGTCGGAATTTTTTTCTTTATTCTCGGAGATGCCTGAAAACAGTATGAATCATTACCTGGATATATGGGTGATATATAAATAGCATTCGTTAGAGGTACAGTGCCTCTTAAGTTGCCTACTAAATTCACTAATAATTTTTCAATTAAATTCAGACACAACACACTGTCTGAAACAGTACCCACTTAAGGCGTTTCTATCATTTACTGCAACATTGTCATTATAATATTGCATGTGTGGTAATAGTAGATAATATTGAATAAAATAAATTATAATAATGAAATGAAATATATAAATAAAACAGACTAATTTTAAACTTAGAAGAGCTAATATCTCTTTGATCGCGATGGGCGAGTTTATTTTGGGCAAATTTAGAGATTGCATTTTCCGAGATGATTTTATAGACATGACAAAGTGACTCAATATTCATGTACGGAAATAAAGGGAAAAGGCGAGGTTTTGGTGCTACTTTATAATTAAATGTCAGTCGCACGTACAATAACACCCTGTTATATCCCTAAGCTATTTTTTATAATAAAGCATTCCACGATAAATCTTTCGCAATATTCAAGTGCGAAAATCTTGCTCGTTTCCTATTGTGGAAGGCGCGGGGGAAAAATCCTTCGTTTGTGCTGGTTCAAACTCGCAACCTCTCGCATGAATGGCAGCGCCTCTAACCACTGCACCACTGGCTCCGACAATGTACAGAGCGTGTCACATAGTACTCATAACGTAACATGCTCGCTGCGCCAACCACCCCAAAAGACCTCCACCCCCTAAACGCCGTATCGATCCTCATTTCGGATGACCCGACCCGATCCACGAATTCAGATACGCTACAATAATCACATGACGCACATGGCCTCGGGTGTGGCACGACTGACGACCACCCCAGACTGACGTCGGACCTGGCGTCTCTTGTACGCTGTCTGGCAGTGTACCACTGTCTCCATATGTGCTAAGAAGTGTCTAGTCTCGCTTTGGCCAGACGCTCTTATCTCTAATGGGATTATGGCTCTACATACACATATGTTACTGTAAACATATCTTTAAGCCGGAGATAACATATTAACATATCTTTAAGGACCTCCGATTCTCCTACAACTTCAGCTGTCTGTTCTCATCCACTGTATTACTGATGCCTCGCAAACTCTCCCAATTTACATACGTTCTCCTTATATGTCTGTTGGCCGTCTGTCCATCCGTCTGTCACCATTTATTGACGATATTAATGATATTAAAGTTAGTCACACTTATAATGAACTTTAACTGTGATGGATTCATAAAATGTTACAATAACCTACATTTCAAAGGGCATGTCTTATTTACTACTAATATGTTATCAAGTACCGAATCTCTAAATTATTATATCCCTTTAGACGTTTTATTACTTGGACATGTGTTTATCTACAAAATTTTTACGGTGATAAACGGCACATTACTAAGAGAGGCGAATTATGAAAATTGTCAACTGTTTTATATAAAATAACGTGCTTGGGTCATAAAAGAGTTTTATGGGTGCACTGTAACAATAACACAAGACTGGGGCAGCCAACATCTAAGGAATATCCATCATAAATGTCTACTTAATAGACTTCAATGCTTCATGCTGTCTAGCTTTACATAAAGACCTGAATTGTAGGGCAAAGCTTTTAGTTTTCATCCAACATAAGGGAATGATAATAAAGATGAATGGGGCTGTTTTTTTGAGTGGTTTTTATATCAAACGGCATTAGTGCTGAAATTTCACAATTTACTAATAATTATCTACAATATTTTACTAGTCAACTTATGAATATCTTGTAAATATAAATTTTTTGGACTGTTGACTTCTTTGTTGTAGTGGCTTTTTTAGAATTTCGAGTCAAGATTGAAAAAAATTATGTTTTTTTTATCTTGGGTGGCATTATGAGCTGTGTATGAATTTTGAGCATAAATATTATTATTGTAATTATAGAAACTTAAAAAAGAAAGTAATTGAAAGGGCGAGGTTCACAACAAATCGTTCTCGATATTTAATCACGAGAATCTGCTTATTTGATGTTATGGAAGTTCCGGGATTAGTGCTGATTCGAACGGGCAACCTCTCGCAACAAAGGCCGTATTTCAAGCACTGTACCACTGGCGTCGACAGGCTACTGGTGCGCAATGTTAACCCATGCCTCATGCACTGCTAAGTACCGATGGATGTCCAAATTCGGCGAGGTAGTGCTAGGAGAGATGTTGCCATCAACTTCTATCCAGCCATTGGTCCAGCTGACCCTCAATGTTTTCTTAGCTTGTTTTTCCATGTACACAATCTGATATGTGGCACAGTTATTAGCTATTCAAGGCGCTATCACACTATAAATTTAACAAGATTTAATGAAAAACCGCTCTGGAATTTTGTCATGTTCACAGAATAATTGCCATGGCTGAAAACAGCGAAAGTTAATATAGTAGATAATTGATTTATTATTAGTGGGCACAAATGTCCCAATACGCGGTAATTGTTTATTGTGTAATTCTGTAATAACATATATTACGAAGCATAAAAAATGCCATTGTGTGCATCAAGGTCATTCAGTATTCCCATCAATTATTGCGTCTGCCAGCGTAATTACGGGTCTAATTCGTAGTTTTTGTTCTCAGTACGTCGTCAGTAAGTGTAACATCAACGCAGCGTCAGTCTGTCTTCAACATAAGTGAATGCCTGGGGTCTGAAAGTCTCGTCTACATCGTTTACTCAATAACCCTTATGTCAGGGTTTTTATGCGTATTTCACTCATATTTAATGACCCCCACCCCTACGAACGATTTAAAAATGACCCCTACGAACGATTTAGAAATGACCCCTACGAACGATTCAGTCAAATGAACAAAATTTGAATAAGCAACAATGTCGTCATAAAAGTGATATCCACCATATTATAGAGGCTGAGAAGGCAGTATTTTGATTGACACAGGTAAATTAATTGTCTTTTTGCAATAGGCATGTATATTTACATAAATATCTGATATTGAAGAGGTTCTTACTGATGCAAATAATATTATTTCCACCATCTACAAACATCATTTTTATTATTTAAAAAAATATTTCCTCCGCTTTATATGATCTATGTTTGGTAATAAAAATATACTGTTGAGTACTTAACATAATTGCTATCGTAAAATATATTTTCTCCCCTTTATCCTATCTATGTTTAGTAATAAAAATATTCTTTTGAGTACTTAACATATTGCAATCGTAAAAAATATTGTCTCCCCTTTATCCTATCTATGTGTCGTAATAAAAATATTCTATTGAGTACTTAACATATTGCAATCATAATAATGGATCTTTTGTAATTATTACATCCATTTTATTTTTCCTTCCAGGTTTTTTGGCTGAAAAATGGGAACAAAATCAACGTGCAGAAGGATATAAACTACATTATATCGAACGAGGGCAACTTGTTGATCAATCAGGCGAGACTGGAGGACAGTGGGAAATATACGTGTGGGGCTCAGAATGAGGCAAGTCGGAGACTGAGCGAGGCCGCCACCCTCACCGTTTATGGTGAGTGCATTAAGCTTGATTCGTATATCCGCTGAGTGTGCCTGTGTTTCACACCATAGACCCATAGACGTGTATTATGAGTGTGGGATAGATCCACAATATTTTCCACAATCTGGAACTTGGTTAAAAAAATTTTTCATTGCCTGCTGTAGGCTAGCAGGTGGATCGAAATATGAGTGTTTAAGAAAAATAATAATGATAATACATAGTTCGTTTACTGCTTCTTAAAGCTATTTGTCAGGAGACACGATCGTAATTAATGAGTGAACAAACATGTTTTGAGAGATACCTTGAAATGGTTGAGATGAGTGGTAGTTCTGAAGTGGGCAATGAGGTCCTTAGTGCAGGGCCTAAATATGACATACTTCTCTGTCCATGTCTAATTGTACGTGTACGGGGTCGTATGAGTCTTTGAGCGTTAGATTATTATTTTGAATCGACTCTTGGCCATCCATCTCCTGAGAGTCTTGAAACGGGTAATGTGTTCCATAGTGCGGGCCTTAAATATGACATACTTCTCTGTCCATGTCTAATTGTACATGTATGGGGTGGCACGAGTATTTGAGTGTTAGTTATTATTTTGAATCCACTCTTGACCATCTACGTGTGCATCTGTACGCTAAATGACCCTTCCCTCACTGCAACTAACTTTCCACAACACCCGAAGGTAACGACACAACGTTTACGAGAAGTCGCAAATGGGGACACTTTTCGTATGAAATGACACGCACATAAAAACCTAGGGAACATTTATTAGTAATGAGTTACGTAGTTACCCGAATGACTGACTTACCCGAATGACTGACTTACAATTATGTAAATAGTTCTCTGAGTTTACTCAACGACCGATTCATTACTCTTAAGAACTATCCTAATTGAAACACATGCTGACAAGCACGCCACCTGACTGTGCCACTTAGCGTTATCGTATATCTTTAGATTGGCTTAATCGATAACATTATTACGATAAGCATTTTATACTATACCGTT
Source organism: Epimenia babai (assembly GCA_011762755.2). Lineage (NCBI taxonomy): Eukaryota > Metazoa > Mollusca > Solenogastres > Cavibelonia > Epimeniidae > Epimenia > Epimenia babai. The sequence continues at coordinate 32,664 of WURV02163885.1, forward strand.
ACATACATATTGTGTATTCTTTCTTTATGCATAGCTTCCCATAGTTGTGACTTTCTTAGTAAAGCGTATAATTAGAAGCAATGATTAATGATGGAACGTCATTTTAAGTGACAGCAAGTAAGCGATACTGGCTATACTAGCGAACCTCCCATTAATATGGATAATTTATTCAATTTAGTTAGTTTTGATGCATTTTGTAAATTATGTATTTTGATGAATGCGCATTGGGGCAAAGGGAAGAAAGTAAAAAATCGAAATGTTAATGCGAAAAGAATACACAAGAGGGAGTACTTGAGATTGTATTCTGATAATCTAATAATGGGCATTTAATTCATTTAAGAATATCAGTAGAACAGTGGTTTATGGAATAGAACAGATACATAGAATAAGTCAATGTAAACTGAAATAAATTTTTCCCACAACAGCGCAATTATATACGGAAAGTCAATATAAGCCTAAAACGATGATTTAAGCAACACACCAATTATATATAGAAAGTCAATGTAATTAATGTTTTTTGCTGATCTAATTTTCTAATTTTTTAATTCTAATTTTGTAAATTTTTTCTAAACTTCTATTTTTTTATTTAATACTAGTATTGTAGTAATGTTTACATGATGACAAAATAAACAGTCTCAGATCAAAACTGTATTATTTACAGGAGTAATTTGGATTTGGTGTTGCTACGGTTGGATATTTGACAAAAATATTTCTTGTTAATGAATGACTTTGGAGTACCCTTACGATTTTGTTAATAAGAGAAAAAAATGAGGTAACACCTTTTGAGACTAATTGAATTTATTTGTAAACAAGCTTTCGCATATACCGTATTTTACCGTGTATAGTGCGCACTTTTAGTGCATACAGATCGATCTCTGAGGCAGGGGTGCGCATAATACATGGCAACTACCA
>WURV02163886.1:0-15233 GCA_011762755.2 Epimenia babai
ATATGATCTCTATGTTGCTTACCTCCCTGCTATGTCGTAATCTCATTGTAAATAACCATTGAACTTCCATAGACTTAGTGGAGTGTGCGACATATGTAGCTCGTATGTAAACATCTGGAACCAGTGGCGTGAATGGAAAAAGGTCCATTGTCTGCCCTGACTCAGGTTTTTCACATTAGGTGTTTTTCCCCCACCCCTTATATATGTGAGGCTAATAAAATTGTTGTGTTAAGCAGATAGGCTAGCTCTGTAAAGTAAATTCTTTTAGGATACATAGGAATTGTTTAATAGTTTGCATTAGTTTGTTGTAAATTATATATTTATTTCAAAGTCCCTATTGCATTAGTTATTTTAACAGTTGAATTAATTTTGGCAGACATAAATTAAAGATGAAAGAGACAATTTTTGGTGATTATCAAATAACATAGGTAGTAACTACACACAGTGAATCTAGAGCAGATTTCAACAGCACAGTGGTCAATAATTTAACTGCTTACAACTGTAAATAATAGAACAAGATATAATATTTTAAGGGGAAGTAATTTCCAGAGATGTTTGTAATTTTACTTTAGAATTTTCTGACAAAGTTCCAGAAGAGTGTTTTAGGGGCCACCTTTTGTTTTAATATCTAAATGAGTGCTTGGAGGCCTGTTTGGTATGTTGTTTATAAAACTTGTTTTTAATATCTGAATAAGATTTTTGAGGTGTGTTTGGCCTCTTGTTTTAATATCGTAGTCTTTGTAGGCCTTTTGGCCTTTTTTATATTTGAATGAGTGTTTTGAAGTCTGTTTGACATCTTTTTTAATATCCTAATTACTGGAGGCTTCTTTGGCCTTCAGTTTCCTTTTTCAGTTTTGGTTTATTGGTTTTTATTTTTGTGAGTTTTTTTATGTTCTCACCTATATTCTAGCATCTCAAGAGCTTCTTTTATACAATATTTTGATTCTTTGATTTTTTCACTCTTGTTTTTTATTCTTTAGTATTCAGGTGGGTGTCTTGAGGCCTCTTTGACCTTTTATTAATTTTCAGCAGAATTTTATTGCGACGTTTATTTGCAATTATATCTGTATACTTTCAGCACCATTACACCTGAACCACCAATCAATCATGTTGCTGGAACACCATGGCATTCCTGCACATGTCTTTCTTAAACTGCAGGAGAGCGCAATATTCTCTTACCTTGACATGCTGCTGAATGAAACCACAGCAGCTAAGGAATTGGAGGGTCGGGCTCCTATGGGCCGCCCACTTAGCCATAGAGAATTATCTCAGGCTGGCCTGTCGCTCACTACTGACCCATATTTCAGGAAAGTTCTCAAACTGATCCTTCACAATAGCCTGCGTATGTTTTTCTAATACTTGCTAAAATATTCACACAGTCCCCTTCAAAAACTTGTATGTCCTATGAAAATCTTCCATGATAATGTCTATTTTATATTTAGTAAGTTTTAAAAGTAGAATAAGGTTCTCAAATTGGTGCACATTCAGTAATCTCCAAGCCAGAGGGCATTTATGAAATAACCAGAATGGCTATTGCTCTATGTTAATTTACACGAAATACAACAGGAATCATGATAGCTCAGCTGATAGAAGGCAGGCAAAATCAGGGTCAGGAGCAATAGGGTTGATTATGTTGTAACGTTTAATTCTGTTGAAACCTCGAGAAAGGTACTTTTAAGATTTTTCATTAACTATAACTACGAGTGAAATTTTTGGGCATCACTGGGAATATTAGTATATTGGGAAAGTGAATTTGCGAGAGGAGCTTGCTGTTCTCGTCCATTGAGACTTCTTAGTTAAATAACTGAGTTATCATTTCCTAGTGGCCAGTCTTTGCTCTATCATATAAGTTTACGGTATTCAAGTGAACCCTTAAGTGGTTCATTAAGAACTGCATGGGAATGCACAGAAGCTCCCCTCCACGATGTAGTTCGAACCCACATCCTTCAAATTACCAACTGGGCTAAATGGGCAAAGTACCTCAAGTCTATTGAGATATTCTATACCTGCACCCGTAATGTACAGAGACCGAAAGTCTCTTTCAATGATATATAAATTTAGCTAATACGTCTTAATATTGACCCAGATAACATAAAGTGCGAAGGTCGTATTCACCTGCCGACAAACATGGGCCGTAACTTGATGGGATGCATGGATGAATACGCTGTGCTGAACTATGGAGAGGTGCACGTGAAAATCTCGCCAATGAAATCCGATAAGTATGGCGACGTCACAACTATTACTGGACCCGTGATCGTCACAAAATTCCCTGCAGTCCATCCGGGTGACATGCGGCGATTTGAGGCAGTTGAAAAGCCAGAACTCGCTCATCTTGTTGACTGCATTGTCTTCCCACAAAGGGTTAATAATCTCTATATATATATATATATGTATATATAAATTAAATTAGCTTCCATGGCTTTTGAGATGATAAACCTTTGGTGATAAGGAAGATATCTTTTGTATCTGTCGCATTGGGTACATCCCTCATTGACTTTTATCTTTGATTATTCCCAAGCTATGTATAGCTGATAAACTTCACTTGGCATACAGAGTGCTGAAAGGGTTCTGACTCGGTTATGATTAGGTTTCTTCAGTGCTAACTATACGTAATATACGTCGTGCATTTATGCATCTGTGCTTATTTGTTGTCTGTCTCAATATCTATAGCTACTAACAGTGTAATATGTAACTCAATGGGTTTTACAGGAATATAGTGAGTGGGTAATGGCAATGGACTCAGGCACATTGTTCCAAGATGTGATTAAAGTGGTAAATCTATCGTCATTTGTAACAAAATGTGCAGTTATTTTTTCTTGAACCAGGGTCATCGTCCGCATCCAACAGAAATGGCCGGATCAGATCTTGATGGAGATGAGTACTTTGTAACTTGGCTTCCAGAATTTCTGAATTCGTTCTCGAAGGAAAATGCCGCTCCACTAGATTATGCACCAGCAAAGAAACTATTGTTAGGTCGTGACATTGTTGCCACCGATATGTACCAGTTTATAAGTGACTATATTAAGAATGACCAGCTTGGTAAGATCGCAAATGCCCATAAAGCGCATGCTGACAAAGAGGGTTTAGATAGTAAGAAGGCGGTGAAATTGGCGGAGAAGTTTTCTGTTGCTGTTGACTTTGCCAAGACCGGAGAATGCCCAGCTTTGGAGGATGATGAGAAGGTCGTTGAATATCCTGACTTTATGCTGAAGCATGAAATTGCCACAATGTACGAGTCTCAGCGTGCATTGGGAATTATGTATAGGAATGTCTGTCTTCTAGATGATCTCTTGGAGCAGAGCGTGGATGCAAACGATGTCGGAGTGAATTGGAATCAGATCAAATACTGCCATATTGACGGACAGGTCATGGAGCAAGCGAAGAAGGATTACCAGGAATATTGTACACTAGTTAACGAGCTTATGCAACTTTACGGTGTGCAAACGGAGGCTGAGTTAATCTCAGGCAATGTGACGCAGTTTCATCGGCGTTTTATGGAGAAGGAAGATATGTTCGCAACATCGCGTATGGTAAAAAAGCGAGTAACAAGGCTCCGTTCAGATTTTCGAATGAAATTCTTCAGTGAGTTTAATGTAAATCCCCAGGATACTAAGACCTTTGTCATAGTTGAGGAGATGAAGGTAAAAGCTGCAGCCTGGCATAAAACTGCATATTTTGAACCATTGGAAAAAACGAAAGGAGGGGAGACTGTGGAACGAATTTTGAGTTTTCCATGGGTTGTTGCTGATGTTCTAGCACAATACATGAAGAAGACTATTGTACATTCGACAGCTACATCCCAATGCATTAGTAAGATAACAGAATCACTTTTGGCCATTTATAACGAGTATGATGATGACGTATCCGTCTACGTAGAAGACGCTCCAATAACGGAATCCCAGACTTATCAACAACTTTTTGAGATATACCCAGCGATATTGCCATTGTTGTTTGTTCTGGATGCCTGGTGTCGAACAATACGAATGAGTAATGTGTTCCCTAGTGTGGTTGAGAAATTGCTGAAGCATCTTAAAATTGATGACATTATAATCGACGAGCAACTAATCGATGCAGCTTGCAGTTTCAAAAAGTCTTATAAAGAATGCTATGTAGATGTCATTGGAATTGATAAAATCGGAAGCATCCTAGTGAATTTCATGAAGAAACTTGGCTCACAAGATTTTATCATGGGAAAGCGAGATGTGCGTGAAATAAAACGTATCGCAGAATCATCTGATGTAGCGAAACTGTGTACACATGCTTTGAGAGCGTATTTTTCGTTGGCAGTTGATAATACATGCGACAAACTTGTGACTATAGACAGTCAGAGAAGAATACTGAAGAAAAAGCTTTGTAAGGAGAACACAGTAGTTATTCCCAAGAAACTGCTCGATGATGTTCTATCTGCTGAGAAAAAAGTAAAAGCGAGCTTTGAACGTTTATCCAATAGGATGGATCTCGATTTGAGAGAGGTCTCAATTAACAAACGGCGCCAGAATAAACGTAAAGTCAGTGGAACGTTGTTTTTTAGGGGGTCACATAAGACTGTGCAGTTATTAAGCCGTGTAGCAAGCAAATGGCTCAAACGATTTGAAAAGGAAGAAGATGGGAACTATTACTTTACTTTTTATAAGATTTTCAGTGAAGTCCGTTACTGACAGTATTGAGCTTCAAGTTCTGTAAAAAGTGCTGCGAAATAAATGATATCCAAGAAACTAAGGTATATTCTTAAAGACATGACTATGATAAATTATTTATTGGAAACTTATCGTCAGTTTCAAAGTGGTTTCTGTTGAACCGTATAATTATTTTGAATTCATTTATTATATTCAAACAAGTTACAAGAAATATTCTTTTGCTCTATGAAACCAATATATTCTTTATTTTCTTTCTTCCTTTGTAATATGGTAATTAAAAGTAAAATGAGTACGTAATTTTATTGTGTTTAATAATTTTAGCTACTTGTAACAATGCTAATGACATTGATTGAGTTTGTGTTAATAGCAATAAAAATAGTTATATCAACCAAGTTTATTAGTAGTAGTTAACAGTGTCTTCAAGACAAGAACAATAAAAAAATTAGACCTTACAAATTGTCATTGACTCTAAAATACGGCATTGTAAAATTGACATAAATTAAACGAATATCTAAACATCTGTCCTTTTCATAAAATAAACTAATATAGTTTTTAATTACTGGAGAGAAATTACTCTACCTCTGATGGGACTCGAACCCACGACCTCCAGAGAACTGGTCTGGTGCCCTACCAACGGACCTTTCTCCTGTGTATTTAGGTATTTAACACCTTTTTGAGAACCACTGATATTCGTATATCATGCCAGTGATATACAGATATCTGTAACAAGCAGGATGGACGCTAAATTGATTGTATAATGAAAATAGCCATATTAGTCTAGAAAAGTAGGAGAAAATGAGGTAACACCTTTTGAGGCTAATTGAATTTATTCGTAAACAAGCTTTCCCATATATGTAATATGCTTCTTCAGGCTTATTCAATGAAATTGATCAACATTGGAAGTGCAAGAAATTAATACCCAATTCCCAGACAAAACCAAGTCACATGAAGAGATGAACCATAAAGGGAAAACATAATAGAAAGTTATATGATCACTGAATGCAACATGTTGTTATAGTGTGATAAGTAGAGAGAACTGGGTCCTACTGGACATGAATAGAATAATGATTGGCTCTAGTCAATAAAAACAATAACAATATAGGTGGGTAGTATACTGGGCAGGTTGTGTAAGTGTAAGAGACACATAAGCGACCAGATGAATGGAGAGGTGAAAAGTATACACAATGGGTATAGAAATAGGGACTAGATGGGTAAGTGTAGACAACCGGACTAAAGAGATAGGCATGACAAGTGACAATACAAATAGTGAAATACACTGTAAATATAGTATGCAATTTTAGGTGAAATAGTAATGTGGTGCGATATACTAGTTGGGATGAGTAGGTGAGATAACATGAGAAAATGAAATAAAAATTTATTGATTTATAGTGACTTTTTAACACATGGCTATCAGAAACACTTCACAAATTTATGGTTGCTATGATTAACTAGAAACACAAGGAATACAGTTCAAAATCGAAATGATTAGAGGTGGTAATGTGCCGCCATGAAATCTCTGTTAAGTCCTTTGTTAATACAATCAAAGTAGGCGATGATTTTTTACTAATTGACTTGTCTGTCGATTCTTTTCTTGAGTGGATTGATGAAGTACTGCTACGCGGAGGTCTTGTAGTGAGTGTTGAGGAAGGTTGAAGTGCTCTAGAGCTAACAGGTTTCTGTTCTTGGTTGTGCCTTATATCTGACTTGCGCGTTTGACATGCATTTGCGAAGGGTCAGACCAGTTTCACTGATTTACAGAGTCTGGGGGCATTTATTGCATGTTATGGCGTAAGTAATGTTGGATGATGTGCATGAATATGGGCCTTCGATTTCAAAAGTGGCGTTTGATCCGGCAACGGTTTGGCGAGGGTCTATATGGCTGCAGAGTTGACATCTAGGTTTGTTGCAGGGAAGGGTCCCGCGAGTGGAGGTTGTGTTGGGGAGTTTGTTGTCTACTGGTAGTTGTTTGAGGTTTGGTAGCTGTTGGTACAGTATTATGGGCTTTTCTTGAAAGATGTGTTTCAGAGTGGCGTCATCGCTGATCAGGGGATGTAAGTCATTGATAATTCTTTGTAAAGGTTGTAGATCTGCGTTGTAAGTAAAGATGAGCAGTATGCATTGAGTAGTTGGTCGTGGTTTGTAGGTGAGTACGTAGATCGTTTCTGGACAATCGTGTTTAGTGCGGTCAATTTGACGATCAACAGATGATGGTTTGTAGGCGAGGTCAATAAATGCTTGCCGTAAATTATTAGGTTGTTTATCATGGTCAGAGGTGTCAAAACCAATTCTGTTGCATGGAAGCGCTTGGCTATATATTATGGAACGGGGCGTGTGCTTAGGATGGGAACTAGTGGCGTGTAAGAAACTGCAGCTGTCGGTAGGTGTGCGGTATAGCTATGTCGAGATTCGATTGTTATTGAAGCGTATTATCACCTGCGGGACATTAAAAAGCAGATGTCACAAAATCTTTTGAAACTAAATGATGACAAAATGGAAGTTGAAGTAATTTCTCGCAATGCAAGCAGTCTAACCCAGTTTTCAGTGTCACTTAAGAGTCTGAATTTCTCGCCTCGTCTGATACAGTCAAAAATCTGGATGTAATCTTAGACAAGAACCTCTGATCATGTTGATTCCGTATGCCGCTGTTGATTAATTAGAATCGCTATATTGGAGGCATCAGTATATACATTCCCCAGAATACTTATATTACCATCATTTACTCTCATTCCATCTCGTCTAGACCACTGAAACTCTACTGATGGGCGTTCCTTCCTATCTCATTCACCGATTACAGTTAGTTCAGAACAGTACAGCACGTGTGATCTATCAACTTCTAAATTTCTCTCGAATCTCCTCTAGCCTGGTTGATTTACACTGGCTACCTGTATTGCAGAGGATCATATACAAGATGCTGACTTGCACAACTCTGGCCCTGTGTACATAAGCGACATGGTTTTTAGTCACGTGTCCTCGGTTTCTCAGGTCCCACAGTTACATCTCATGAATTGGATTAGGGTTCGGCAAGGGTTCAACTTTGAGCTATGGTTAGGGTTACAAGCCTTTATGTCGTTACTTAGCGTAGCCAAGGTGATTCTTTGAATAGCTGGAAAGAACCGCAGTTAAAACCTATACCTCTGATGGGACTCTAACCAACAACCTCCAGAGTCGGAAATCTGTGAATTTCCAAGGCTTTACGTCGTTATTTTTAATGTGGATTTTACTACAATGTATTTACGAAAAGTGACTTGAACTTAAATAAAACCGAGATTGAGGCCATCAAGCACACAGTAGCGATTGGGTTTCTTAAAAGGAAGCCACATACAATAAGATTACTTGAATCCATTAATATTGTTAATGTTTTGCTTTGTGACAGATTGCAGTTGACATTGGAAACTTTTTCCAAAATAAAATTTTTTCTAAAATATCGGATTTGATTACCTGAAATGGTAAACAATAGTCAGGAAAATGATTTGTAATGCAAATTGCGTTGCGTGCAAAAAATACTTTACTTTTAATGAATGTTGAACATGAGTCACATTTTACAAAAATTTCTAATATTCCTAGTTTGAATCATAAATGGTTGATTTTGAATCTTAAACCACCAGTCGTTTGGTATAGTGGCAAGCACGTAATGTACACAATGATTGTAGAACACTACTTGACTCCAGTAGTGCAGTCGTTAGAAGTGCTGCCTTTCATGCGAGAGGTTGCGAGTTCGAACCAGGGATTTTTTTTTTCCTGCGCCTGGAAATGAGTAAGATTTTCGTGCTTGAATATTGATAAAGATTTGTCGTGGAATGGTTCATTATAAAAATATCTTAGAGATGTAACAGAGTAATGAACGTGTGACTGACATTTAATTTTAAAGTAGCACCAAAACCTCGCCTTTTTACTAGTATTCTGTAGTAATGCACCAGACTGAATTAATTGGTACTGTGATGCCTTTGGATTTAATTACTGGAACTTAACTGTTATTAAAAATATACAGACAGCATGTTCAAGAGCATTTGCTCTTAGAATCAAGGACTTTTGATTCAATATCCTCAAGTTTGATAGATGCCATTTTCACCAATGTGGGACTTTGGAAATCTCTGAATACCAATTTTATTTGTACAGCCCCAGTAAACATTGATGCAGCAGCTTACTTCCAATCAATAGCTGGAATCTCATCACATGGTGTGTATCTTGCATGTTTCTTTTGCGTGGTATCTTCAACAAATATTTTGTGGAGGAATCTAATGTATATGCAGCATCAAAGGGACTATGGCGAATAAGGTATTTAAGGGCAAAATTGCATAGAATCAGTTATAGGATCTCTTGACAAGATCCAACTGACGCCAGTAGAAAAGCTATTTCCGACTAGTTTGTGACTAGTGACTAGTTTCACCATAAGACTATAAGACACTTATTTGATAAACAGAGAGATAACTAGTCTATGATTACACGTCTGTAATTGTAGCCTGATTACCAAGGTAATCTAGGCCATTCTCTGCCCTTTACAAAGCTAGCCTACATATTGCTTAGCCTCATTTATAATGGTGGGGGAAAACACCCACTGACCTTGGGTAGATGACCTTTTCTATTCACACCACCGGTTCCGAATATATGTAGCATACTCCACGTGTTCTATGCGAGTTAATGGTTATTTACAATGGAATGATGACATATCGCAGAGATAGCGATATAGATACACCCCTAGAGCATCTGAAACACAGCCATGTCAGAGGAAAAAGCCCTAGCAGTGCCACACTGCAAGAGCTATCCACATCCCCACTGGCATGGACGTTTAAGGCATTTTCTGCTCGAAAAACGGGCAAAGGTAGTATGCTGGTTATAGCGAGAATTGAACCAGGGACCCGTGGATTCACAGTTAAGCTTCAGCCACTAAGCTAACCGCACCCCTTTCTAATGTATTATGCGGTAGCAAACATGTGTCATTGTATTTCGATCATAAGTATGTGTAAATTATATAATGAATCCTTAGACAAAAGCCCTGTAACTATTTCAAATGGTACCTTCCTACAAAGCTGTATAGAGTCTATAGATGTACACATACAGATCTGTGTCCAAAAGAATCAAAAAAGAATCTTAGAATTTTCAGTACTTCTTTTGTCTGATGGTGTGGTCCAGTGGTATATTGAAATGACGTCTTAGCTAATATTAAATGACATTCTGTGAAAACTAAAGAAGTTCTATAATAATTAGGGAAAGGAAATGTATTTTCCTTGCCATACAGAGCATTGCATATGAAGAAAATCTATTATACACTGTATGCTCCAATTCAGCTATTACATTCGTTGGCAAATTGCTACACTATCTCTGGAAACCAGATACTAGTAATTGACGTCAGTGTATATTTTATACAGCTCAATATAGTAATCCTCATCATCACTTGGTTGAAAACCTTTTAACCATACAGTCGCGGTACGACTAAATATCTTCACTGTCTTGAATGATCCGCGAAAGAAGATAGATCCAGTCTGCCTCTTCTTTTTTTTACGAACAGTGATTGATATTTCATGTAAGTATAAATCCATTTTTGTTGCTAATCTTTTAAAATTTGCTTTGACATTGTCCCGCACTTGTTGAGTGTCAAAGTATTTCAATATATCGAATGGGATTAGCACAGTTTGCTCTCTCATCGTATATGCCCTTTTCTTTGACTCGGCCTTGTTCATAAGTCCTTGACACGAGTTGTCAACAGCCAATGAAAACTTTGCTCTCAAGGCATGTATTCTGAGATTTTCCTTGGTACGTCTCTCTCGTATAGGTACAGTGCGTATGGTAGAGTTGCTACCAGTTTTGTCAACTCTACTAACTATCTTCATGACATTCATAAGAATTTGTCCGATATTGCACCCATCGATTGCATCACTGCTACAATCTACAAGATAGTCACGATAGGAGTTTATGTCCATAAGTGATTTCTCGCAAATATCAACTCCTTGGACACGTATTTCTCTAAGCAGTATCTCAACAATGCTCAAAAACACATCACGCATATTAACTATACGACACCACTCATCCAAAATATACAGGAGTGGGTAACTTGCTGGACACTCGTGTGACAAACGTCGTAATGTGTCATTGGCAGGCTCGCATATTTTATTTTGATGGTACGACACATACTGGTTGTAGATCTCTAGGAGAGAACAACCAATTTCATTGATGAAAGGTGATGAATCCCTGATACGCGGCTTAGGTATCGTGCACAGAACATCCGATACCAGCCACGGAAAACTCAAAATTTTCTCAGTTTTGTCGTCACTAGTGGACATTTGGTATGCGACAAAGTACCAAGCGTAAGCTTTGTCTGTCATATCAGCTGTCATCTTAAAATTCATGGTAGCAGCAGGATTAATGTGAAATTCTTTGAAAAAAATTCCTCTGAATTTCTCACGCAATTGATGGATGCGTTTCTTAAGTATGTACCTAGTAGCAAACTTGTCCTCTCTTTCCATAAATCGACGGTGGAATTCGATGACGTTTCCAGAAATAAGCTCAGCTTCTGTGCTTACGCCGTACAAATGCATCATTTCAAATACGTCATTACAATATGTCTGATACACTCTCTCTGCATCATGCAAATACTTGTCGGAAGGCTGACCGCAGTCGATTTGTGCCCAATTAACAGCATCTTCCTCTGTGCCAATGCTGTATTCCAATAAGTCATCTAAGAGAGAAACGCTGCGATACATGTGGCCCAAAGCTTTGTTCGACTCGTAAACAATAGCTACTCCATGTTTTTCCATAAAATCTGGGTATTCACATGCTTGTTCATCTTTGTCCAATGTATAGGTTTTACCCGTTTTAGCAAAATCGACTGCTTCTGCGAATTTTTTAGCAAGTTGTACAGCAGTTTTGTCATTGAGACCATCTTTGTCAGCGATAGCTTTATGTGCATTCGCGATCGGACCGAGCTGGTCATTCTTAATGTAATCACTGATAAACTGGTAAATATCTGACACAACAACGGGTCGTCCGATTCTGTTCTTCTGTACTGGTAAATAATCCAGTGGTTCCTCATTTTTAAGAGAGAATGCTGATAAAAACTCTGGTAACCATGTCACAAAGAATTCATCTCCATCTAAATCTGATCCAGCCATTTCACTTGGGTGCGAACGTGAACCCTAAAGATATGAAAAGTCATGTCATTAAATGCACTAAAACATACTTAATGAATAGGTCAGTTTTAATATAAGTATCTTCATATAAGTATTAAGTCTGTATAAATATCTTTGCTATGTTGTTGGATCCCCTTTATGAGTCAAACCAGTGTTAGCGTGGCTAGCCTTAATATTATGCTGAAAAAATGGGCTGAGATAAGCCATTGCATCTTGGAAGACAAATGGCCTTTGTCCATACATGCTACTGATTCTGAAGGTCAATGGACTTTTCCCCCATGTACCAGGTGATAGGTAATGATTATGTATATTGAGACAATGAAATAATAGAGTAAGTGCCAACACTTGGCACTAATGATAATTATAGAAAAAATCTAACAACTAAATAAAAATAGTAAATTTTATCTTCTACTACATTTGATTTTGATAAATTGCTGACCAAATCTACATCAAGCCAACACAGGAATAACTTCTGCAGATGATGATAATGGCATCCCAAAAAATTTGTCAGTTAAATCGTAAAAGTCTACGACAAATTCTTTGAGAGATTATTTAAGAAAAATATAGACTGATAATGGGAAAAGTCCTATTAGAATTCCTCACAGGAGCATTCACTAAGGTCCAACAATGGTATGCCTATCAAACTGACAATATAGGTTACTCACTTGTTGTGGAAAAACTACACAGTCGATAAGATGAGCAAGTTCAGGCTTTTCAACAGCCTCAAATCGCCGCATGTCACCTGGGTGGACCGCTGGAAACTTTGTGATGATAACTGGCCCAGTTATCGTGCGCGTCTCTTCTCTCGCCTCCATCTTTGTGATCTTAACGTGGACTTCGCCATACTTAAGTACTCGGTACTCGTCCATACATCCTATGAGGTTTCGTCCTTTATCAGTTGGTAAATCAATTCTCCCATCGCTCTTCATTGTACCTGTTCATAATTTTGTTTTAACTAACCCATAATATAAGCAAATAGAAGCGGTAACACCTTTATGGCCGACTGTGGAGATATGGATCACAAGCTCCAACCGCTGACCTACCTAAACTTGGAAAATTCTATATACTACCAAAAATTCATAAAAAGAATAATCCAGGACAACTCACTGTCACATGCATCAGTAGTCTAACTGAAACCATATCCGGCCATCAGGATACCGTGCTACAACGTATCGCCATGAACGCCTCAAGTGACATCAAGGACACCATACATTTTCTCAATATACTGGAAGACCAGGACTATATTCCTAACAACAGCATTCTCGTCACCATCGATATAGAATCCCTCTCCACGAATATACCCCATGAAGACAGACTGTGAGCCATGCAACGCAAGCTTTCTGACAATATCTACATGCAGGGGAACCTTGACCTCGCCAAATTAGTCTTAACCCACAACATCTTTGAATTCAAGGGCTCCATATATCTACAAACTAAAGGCACAGCTATGGGTACCAAAATGGCCCCAAAATACAACGTCTTCATGGCCAATTTGGAAGATCGGTTTCTGCACACACAATGGCTTCAACCACTAATCTACCGCCACTTCATAGATGATATTTTTCTCATCTGGACTCATGGGGAGGATAATCTTCAGACTTTCTACCAAGAATCCAACCAATTCCACCCATCTATCAAGCTCAGCAATGATAGCTCAACTACAGCTGTTGGATACAACTTTTTGGATACCACAGCGAAGATCGTCGACAACAAACTAGACATTGATTTACTGTAAACCTACAGACCGCTTCACCTACCTTCACACTTCCAAAAGAACCACCCCAAGCACACCGACAAGTCCATTGTATATAGCCAAGCCCTAAAATACAATCGCATCTGCTCCAATAACGAAGATCTAGCCTATCATATTTCTCATCTCACGAAAGCCTTCCTCAACCTCGGATACCAAGATAAAATACTACAAACACAAATTGATCGAGCCCCCAAAATACCTAGAAAGAACCTTCTACAGTGCAAAGCCAGACTCCACACACCAGAGAACACCCGTGTCATCACATACCACCAACTACTAAAACCTCTCCAGAAGATCATCAACAAATTATAACCTATACTCCAATCAGACGCCAAAGTCGAAAGTATTCCAGAACTACCATTCACTGCCAGCAAACAACCTCCTAACCTCAAGCAGATACTTGCTAGAGTAAACTGACGCATAACACCCACGAAGGAACAACCACATGTAATGTTTCTAGATGTGCCACGTGTCCAACCATTCACAATTCCACCGCAATCACAGGACCACAACATATGGGGAAACTAAAACTGCTGCACCAAGAATTCTGTGTACCCCATAACATGCACCAAATGTCCAGACGCAGTATACATTGGACAAACACTAAACAGCCTACAAAAAAGAACGAATAATCACCAAAAAGACATCAGAGAAAAACTCATTCAGACCCGTAAGTGAGCACTTTTCTTCAAGACCTGACCACGCTATTGTCGACAACTTCAAGTCACCATTGTCAAATCACGGAACTACAAAAGCAAACTAGAGTGACATTGATGAATTAAAAATGATCAAATTAGATTGTGTTGATAAGGCTCTCAATAGGGACTTGAGATATAATTCTCCAACATTCATTCCTGCGCGACTGCTGTAACTATTCCCCGTTAAAGTTTCACTGTTTCAATACTCTAAACACGAGAGAGATGAAGAATAGATACTTTATCCAACCATTGCACAATACAACCTTCACAATCCGAATGGCAATCCGAAAGGTCTCATACGCGCAATAGTTACAACAAAATGGAATGCCTCCATATACAGTGATATTGACGCAAAGGTCATCAAAACTATTACAGACAGACATTGGGAGGGTTGGAGGGTTTACCATATTTAACTAACATGTGAGGCAGTTGCCTATATTCCATAAAGTCGTAATCTTGAAAGATGAGAAAACACGCTTGTAATTACTGTAGTTATAATTAGTTAGAGTTGCTACTTGCAACACTGCACCTATAATGGATTCATATTTAGATAAAAAAATTACCTATGATGGAGAGATAAAGGGATCCGAATTAATTGGTAAATTAGTCACGGTTCCGCACAGAAATGAGTCAATTGTAATGCTTCCTGCCAGTTTTGTTGAGAGTGGCACGGGTACAGGAATGGTAATGTCTGTTCCGGCACATGCACCATTTGACTTTCAAGCACTAGAAGACATTAAAAATTCCTCAGAACAGGATTTAGATTTAATGGCAAAAATAAACCAGATTAAACCGATCTCCATTATTGAAACTGAAGGATACGGAGAGATGCCAGCAAAAGAAGCAATAGAAAAGTTTGGAGTTGTAAACCAAAATGATCCAAAATTAGAAGAAGCAACAAAAGAGGTATACGGAAAAGAGTTCTATGGTGGAAAGCTAAAACAAAATACTGAAAAATTTGCTGGAATAAAAATAGCCTATGCAAAAGATGAGATAAAAGAATGGTTGATTGAAAACAAGA
>WURV02163897.1:0-15231 GCA_011762755.2 Epimenia babai
ATCTGGAACCAGTGGCATGAATGGAAAAAGGTCAATTGTCTGCCCAGACTCGGTGGGTTTTTCACATTAGGTGTTTTTCACCCACC
Organism: Epimenia babai; assembly: GCA_011762755.2. Classification (NCBI taxonomy): domain Eukaryota; kingdom Metazoa; phylum Mollusca; class Solenogastres; order Cavibelonia; family Epimeniidae; genus Epimenia; species Epimenia babai. Next base: position 87 of record WURV02163897.1, read on the forward strand.
CCTTATAAGTGAGGCTAATCAAATTGTCGTGTTAACCACATCGGCTAACTTTGTAAAGGGTCATAAATGAAATTGGCCTACACAACAATTACTTCGGTAGTCAGCCTATAAATAAATAAATAAATAAATAGGGCAAACATACGACATTTCTTAGGTAATATATCACAAGACATGCGGTCATTCGGTGAATGTGACTTGACTGTCGATGCGGATAATAGCGATTGTGTGGGTCTGCTGAAATTGTCATAGTTGTTGGTCAATATACCAGTCATAATTGATAAGAGCATTTAGATAGAATTGATAGAAGCACGGTTTTCGGCATCAATGGCTTACTGAACAGGTCTCAGCTTGTTTCATGATATCATCACCAAACTTCGATACGTTTACCTAGAGTCCCTATATATGCAGACATAGTAACTCTCCATTTATCTTTCTATGAATCCTAGGCATGTGGCTATGGTTGCTGTTTCATCAAGAAACATCAAGTGCTTAATCTTAATTTTCTTTTTATGAAAACTTGCGTCAAGCCAGTTTCTGCGTTTAAATCCAAAATAATTTTACAGTTTACAATAAAAATAATGATAATGATAATAATAATGGTGATGGTGATGGTGATGGTAATAGTAGAAATATTTCACTTATTCTGTCTAGTGTATGTGCTTATTCATTATTCTAAGTGTAACAATATCAATAGAGTTGCATCCAAGTTTGCTGATATATTAATTTTATTTATTTGAAAATCTATTGCAAATATCAGTCTATAATCTACATGTGGAATTGATTATCCACGGCTCTAGAGATGGAGAAAAAAGTAGGATTGACTGCAATATAGTAACTACTTGATTCCTTTCAAGTACAAAGATTGATTTTTTCTTTCCGTTTCCATACCTTTATTTACGCGATGACACTGTTTACCTTTGCATATCTCCATTACAATGACAAGGCGAGGTCACACTGCAGAATTTATGAGCTGGAAAATATATTCAGTCGTATATCATCAGCAATATTCACTCGTTGATTCGAGTGAGAAATATACTCCTCAAAGATTATAACTCAATCGGAGCCACACCCGTCATATTATGAAATGAAATGAAATTTTATTGATTTATAGTGCCCTTTTAACACACGGCTATCAAAGACACTTTATACAAATTTATGTTTAATACGATTAACTAGAAACACATGGAATACGAGGAATATTAGATGCTAAGATTCGTTTTCTACTTAATTATAAATCATATTATTAATTATTAATGTCTTCATTACTGTTGACCTGATTCGCTCACTATTGGGCTATTTTAATCACTGGCAACATACGATTGATAAATTTCCGGTTGTTTTCAGTTGACATGCTGACAACACAGCCCGACCTCATGCAGAACGTCGTGGGAACGATGCGAAGCCAAAGTTCGGACACATCCAACCCTAACAACAACCACATCGACTCGTCGGGCGACAAACTCCCGATTTACTCGGAGATCGTCCAGCATCGACTCTCGGCGTCTCTCGGGAAAAATGGCAAGACGCTCGGGATGGATCCGTGCGTGAACCACAATCTCAAGAACAGCATCGAGAAGTTGGCCATAAAAGACAAATCGACGTTAAGTATGTCGCCGACGGAGGTGCGACCGCTGCTGGAGAACGGCGAGATGCCACAGACGATAGCCTCCGACTATATGCCCGAGCTCCCAACTAACATAGACATTGACTCGGTAACATGGCGAACTCTCGACAGTAAGGGTGGTCGTCTCACTCTAGCAGACACAGGTGCGCTACTCGATGTTATACCATGAGTCAATGAGTCAGTGTAACACATACTTAATGCTTGATACTTTTTAGACATGCCAACCGTCATTATGTAATATATTTGTTAGTAAAAATGCATGCAAAGTATTGAATTTTATAACGCTTGTAATGATATTAATAATTATAAATATTATAATATATTATAATTATATAATTTTTAATAATAATAATGAAGTTTTATTTTAAGTGCCTTATTATCCCTTAGTCATTGTGACAAGATGATGCCTACGACACTTTACAATATAGATAATATATCTCTGAAGCGCCTATATACATTTCGTGTAATAACTAATTATATTGTATAACACGATAGAAGGTAATCATAGCCTAACACAACAATTAAATGGCATGAAATAATATGTAAGAAAATAAAATAAAATTCTAGTATAGACATAAAAAAGAAAACTTGCCTAAATTATGTATGCACACAAGATTGGGAAAAGTGAACTCATATTGGTACCATAAGACACAGTGCTTACTATTTGTGTGTATTTTCTATTCTGTGATCGTAGTGAAAAATGAAACAAGGAATAGCGTGATTTTAGTGTTTCTGTATACCTCTTAAGACACAAATCACAATACCCTACTGCAGTGCAATTTTTCCCAATATCCCACAAGATGAAGCGTAAAAATCTTGCTCAAACAAGTACTGCTCAAACAGGTATTGCTTCAAATATTCAAACGAGTTGTATTGCAGGGAAAACATTTTTGATATATGATAATTGAAACTGGCAACCTCTCTATGGAAACCGCTCTTCTAACTCTAATTATACCCCTCATCCCAACATGACAAGTCAATGTCTCCGTTTTTTTATTGATAATACCTTAATATCGCCTATTTTTGTCCTACAATAATAATCATTTGGGCATTAAGCAGGGCCAATGTTTATATTATTTTTTTGTTGCGGAATTAAGTTGGCCTGCCCAATGGTGAGCTGTCATTGACTAAGGCGAGTTAACCAATGACATTAACCATGCAGGCAGATTCGAGTTAAAATTGATAGATTAACTCAAGTTTATCCCATTGATCTAACCTGGAGGCAATGATGCGAATACAGCAGTATACCCTGTGTGCGATGGAGCGTGACATCTCCGGTCACGGGTAGTGAACGTGGCCAGGTGGCGACCAACAGCCGATTGTTATAATGGTTTAGGTTTAATATCACGTTAATATACATCTGGCCACTAAACATGCTGCGTAAATGTCAATCTGGTCATGAAAAATGCTGTCTAAATGCCCACCTGCCCACTAAACATGCTGTCTAAATGTCCATGTGGTCACTAAACATGCTGTCTAAATATGCATCTGGTTACTAAACATTAAACATGCTGAATAAATGTCTATCTGGCCACTATAAATGCTATCTAAATTTCCAAATAGTCACTAAACATGCTGACTAAATGTCCATCTGGCCAGTAAACATGTTGTCTAAATGTCTATTTATCTAACGAAGGGCCACATTATGGGCCATACAGAGTCGGAGCAATACATACAGAAATTTAAATGATTTAACGCTAGCTTTTTCACTATTTTCAGCGCTCTAAAAATAGTTACATCATGTAAGGGCATGTAACCCATTCATTGATTTAGGTCACACGCTATGTTTTTGATCTGCAGGTCACAGTTTATCTCATTGTATTGTATGTCCAATATACACAATGGGGAATGCCCTTTTCTATGTACCAATCTGTCTTGGCTGTAAGAATGTATTTTGTAGCATCTTACTAAGGTACTAGAGAATCTACCCAGCAGCAGTTCGCCAAATATAATGTTCAGACAGAGTATGCCAGGTAGATCCCGTGAGTAAATCAACGGGAAAGAGACGGACAGTTGTTTTAATTATTCATTCGTTACCTTTACTCTCTGTGTATACATTGGTATACAAGAGGCAACGCGTTACTTAGCAGGGTTGAAGAGATGTTGATGAAACCCTATTTACTTGCCATGGCCGTCTATCTTTCACTGTCTACGTATACACTGGTATACAGGGAACATTACTCAGCTGGCTGTGGGGCTGTTGATGCGATTCTATTTACTTCCCATCACCACTCAGTCCATGAAACACAATGCAGATAATTACCTAAACACCCTCTCCCTCCTGCTCGCACCGCCCCTTTGCTAGTGCCATATAGTTACATGAAAAATCTGGACAGAATCCACATGTCTCCCACCTTCTATCATGACTCTTTTACCCTGTTCTCTTACCACCTTCCTTCCATCATGTCTCTCCCACCCTATTCTACCACCTTCTGTCATGTCTCTTCTACCCTGTTCTCTTACCACCTTCCTTCCATCATGTCTCTCCTCCCCTATTCTACCACCTTCTGTCATGTCTCCTACCACCTTCCATTATGTCTCTCTTACCACCTTCCATCATGTCTACCACCCTCCATCATGTCTCTTACCACCTTCCATCATGTCTCTTACCACCTTCCATCATGTCTCTTACCACATTCCATCATGTCTCTCCTACCACCTTACATCATCTCCCCTGTTTTACCACCTTCCTTTATATCTGTCCTACTCTGTTCTACCACCTTCCCTAATGTCTCTCCTACCCTGTTCTTCTACCACCTTCAGCAGAGCAACCTTTTGCTTTGCTGTCATCTCAGCTTTAATGTTGGTCTAGCTTGTTAGTTTTATCCATTGTCCACACTGCGAGTGTCTGTACACACTCGATTTATGATTCTATTTTTTCTCCTTTATTTCCCCGGCTGGGTTGCTCGTGGTAGCTCCATGACTGCTGATTACACCCAATAAAGTATACCACTATACAAAGGAAAGTTAGCGTTCATCAACACCTGAGTGTGATTCGTTAATCAATGACATGTTTCCTTTTCTTTTTACACCATATCATATAGATAACCTCAGAATCTCAGATATTTGTATGGGTATAAGCTGAACTGTAAAATCTCAAAAGGTTATCACTGATAATAAGGTATTCACTAGATCAATAAAGTAGTCGCCAAATTTCATTTTCATTTTCCCAAAATGAAGGCCCTCGACAAGTCCGCTGTTCTCTAATCTTTTCTATCGAGAATTTTGAAAAAAGTAATGATATTGGTAATAAAATGTTGGTAGAGAAGAAATTCACGGAGGGTGGAGACATTTTTTAAGAAACACTGTCTTATGTGGTCCCACTTGTGAAATGTAAAACTTGCACTAATAAGTGTTTGTTTGACAGTACTTCAACCACAGGTACACCTCTATGCATTTAATTACAGGTGTGTGTCTCACAGTCCCCGATGGTGCTATAAAGAAGGGTCATACGGAGGAGCTGTACCTGGCGATTTGTCACGATGCTGAGGACAGGCCGCGGATTACAGGTAACGGATTACAGGTAACGGATTACAGGTAACGGATTACAGGTAACGGATTACAGGTAACGGATTACAGGTAACAAATATACTGCGTGATCAGGTTGTGAACAGTGTCAAATATCACACTATACACACTATGTATCAATGAAGCCGTAGTGTATTTACTGTATTAGACATGATTTATACGTTGCGTATATATTGCATATATGATCATGAATGACTTTTGTATATATAGAAATGAGGGTTTGGTGTATGAGCCATCATGTCATATTGTTAGAAAAGTTAATATTCAATATTTTGACCATTTAAGCATTAGCATAAGCTTTCATGTACAAGCCTGTCTCTGCACTTTGTATTTTGTGGATATGAACTGTATGAAAATATCATTATTGTTTTGATGATCGAATTGTATTTGATGCTAAAGGGGGTAGCATATGTGGTTCTCTGAATAGTTGAAAAGAAATGCACGGAAAAACCCTATACCTCTGATGTCCCATGATCGAATTGTATTTGATGTCAAAGGAGGTAGCCAATGTGGTTCTCTGAATAGTTGGCTGATCCCCCATCAGAGGTATAGGTATTTTCTGTGCATTTCCCTCCGTATTGTATTTATTCATGTCATTTAAATGTCATCGTGTTTCTCTTCCAGATCGACAGACGTTGATAAGTCCAGTAATTCTGGTTGGTCCACCGACGGCCGTTCTAAAGAAGCCGGTGATCATCACGTCGCCTCATTGTGCCAGTATGAGACAGGGTGGCTGGGTGCTGTCGGTGTATGCGTCCTCATCGCACATCGACGATCCGCCAGAGTGGCAGGTGAGACTAAAATGGGGCCTGGATTTGATCACAATGAGGAAATAACTGGGCCGAAATGGCAAAACTTGGCTAATACTGGACTAAGCTGAAGGCTGATGTCCTCCAGGGTCATAAGATCGCATCTGGTGCAGGCAGTTAAGTGGCTACATTATTACCCTAATCTTTCTTTGTTATCATAGAATAATTCTAAATATTATCACCTACCACAGATTTAGAGGAATGTAAGATATAAAAATCGTTATTGGTATACGGAACCATTGGTGTGAAGGGGGAAGGTCACACCTGTCCTCCCAGACTCCAGTGGCTTGTACTGCGGTGATGTCTCCATGTCTCCACCACAATAAATGAAGCTAACCCTACTCATAGTATAGGCTGTATGTGTAAAGGGCCAATATTAGGCTAGACATTAGGTAAAATCCCACAATTTTATTGTTACAGTACGTGGGTGTATATAGCGCAGAAATCTCGTATTGTTCACGAGAAACGTTTCTTATTTTATGGTATTAACACAATTGAAATGTTTCCAACAGTCGCGATAGATTAGCCGTTTTACACAACGATCGTTACCGTCGTGTTACCGTCATGTTACCATCGCGCTACATTCGTGCTGGGTAGCGAGTGTTTATTCCGCTGATGGTTCATTCCCGCGTTTATGTGGCTTTATCAATAATACAACGGTCGCGTGAGTGGAAATAATTAGGGACAATGTCAGCACGTGTTGATAGCTCGCGTCGTTATCTTCGTTCAATCTCATCAGCCGAATTTTGTACACGCGGAGGTAGGTATTGTGCTCATGGGTTCGGACTGATATGTCGCAGTCGAATGTTGGTTATTGCTTTAGATGTGTTTGGAGTTGAATCTCGGTTATTGCATTAGATGTGTTTGGAGTTGAATCTCGGTTATTGCATTAGATGTGTTTGGAGTTGAATCTCGGTTATTGCCTTGATGTGTTTGGAGTTGAATCTCGGTTATTGCCTTAATGTGTTTGGAGTTGAATCTCGATTATTGCATTAGATGTGTTTGGAGTTGAATCTCGATTATTGCATTAGATGTGTTTGGAGTTGAATCTCAGTTATTGCATTAGATGTGTTTGGAGTTGAATCTCAGTTATTGCCTTGATGTGTTTGGAGTTGAATCTAGGTTATTGCATTAGATGTGTTTGGAGTTGAATCTCGATTATTGCTTTCGATGTGTTTTGAGTTGAATCTCGGTTATTGCATTAGATGTGTTTCAAAGACTGTTTCAAAGATGGTAAAATCAGTTTATGAGTTCGCATCTCAAGAATGGAACCTTTTTCTTTGCGGATTATATCTTCCTGAAGTTCTGTCGCTTATATAAATATAAAACTTGATTTTGATGTTACAGAAAATGGTGACGCTGGGCCAAGAAACGATCAACACGTCCATCTACACCCAACTCGACCCCAATCAGTGCCACCTGATGACCGATCAGTTACAGCGATACGTGTTGGTTGGTGAATCAGCCTTACCTAAACGTGCCGTCAAGGTGCTTCGTCTCGCCGCCTTCGCGCCCATTACGCCCCCATCCATGGATTATGGGATACGCGTCTACGTGGTTGATGATAGTCCCGATGCAGTCGAGGTTGGTCTCCTTCTTCCTCAGACGTATTCCTTTTCGATAGGATTTCCAAACTTATCAGTGATGCTCGCAGCATACATACCGAAGTTGATATTCGTACGTTCCTGGCATAATGAAGACTCGAGACATCTGCGTGTTCTCAGATGTGCCAAGTATTGTAAGTACGCAAGAGAGAGTACAAGACCGGGACTCTATAAAGGTTGTGGGTTCGCACCTCGGCGGGCACATCTTAGTAACGTCAGATTATGTATGCAATTATATCGATCATTCATTATTTTCATCGCTTGTTTTCGAAAAGTAGACATGGTCAGATCGGTTTTGTTGCAGGGTGTTTTCCAAGTCGAACGCAAGCTCGGTGGGCAGTTGTTAGACAAACCAAAGCAGATTCTATTCCAAGACGGTGGGAACAACCTGTGCCTGTCGATCGAGGAGGTGTTGCCTGGATGGAGAAGTAAACCGGCAGCTAACTACCAGGTGAGGGCGACCTCCGTGAAGTCTTAGATAATACGGGTATAGCTCATTGGGCAATTGGCACTGTCTAGTTTTATCTTATCACCCTATGAGATGAGTGTAATTTTTGTTTCGCTTTTCTTCAAATTGAACCCATCATTATACATCCAGAATGTTGCCATGTGTAAATATTCTATGTATTTACTATACAAAACTACAATTATATGACAATTGAAACTATGATGTGAAAAATCATTATTTGTAACAGGATTTGTGACAAGATAAACAGTCAAAAAGTGACGAATCGTTCCAGTAATTAAGTTCTGTTTTACGAATTAGTCATGTTTTATATTTTTAGTCCATTTCGGAATGTCTCCCGTCATTAAAAATGGTAAAAAAATCATAATTATGCTGAAGGGCAGAGAACTACATCAAAGAAACGCAGTAATACTCATAAAAACATTGACTAATTACACTGTCTCATACAAATGGCATATCTCCATTGGTTAAAAGCATAAAAAGTCATCCGGTGCGTATCGGATATTAATTTTTTTTCGCCGTAATTTAATATGATATGCGCAAGAGAAATTGCGGAGCGATCAGCGTGATCGCTTGTGGTAATCTACCCCTTTAGGTTAATGAATATTAACGCGTTAACTCGCCATTCAGCCGACAGTCAGCCGACAATCAGCCGGCCGGTCGGCTTGCGAGCGTATCTGTGTGCGGCTAATAGCCGGGCCTCTGGTGACTAATTAGTTCGTCTTGAGCCAGTCGGTCGCCGATATGGCCGCCGATATGGTCGCCGAACCAGTCGAATGCAGTCGACGCGACTTAATGATAAACGGAAGCGACCACCTTGAGCTGGCGCGCCGATTTCCTCAGTGTTTTTCGGCGACAAAGCGGCAATTTTACTAATAGCTTATTCCGATTATGCGCGTAGACAAAAATCGGGTTCAATTAGGCACGGTTAATATAATTATCCACATCATAATTAGCGGTACAATGGCATTTACTTGATATAAGTTCTTGGTAATCTTATTACATAAAGTTGATTTATTGTCCCGTATAATAGTAGGCAAATAACAGATAAAAAGACAGAAAAAATATTCATCTTCTCCAAAATAGACGACACGGGAGTGTACTTCAATATATTTAGTGCTGTAAGTAATTTAGATGTGAATACAATTTCTATCAGAGTAAATTAAACTGACCATTAACAGCGTAGTTTGAAGCTGCTTTCCAGCATGCATGCATCTTAATTTCTACTTTCCCATATTTTTCATGTTGCCAGGAGTAAATCGTACTTAAGAGTATTCATGGCTAAGTTGACCAAAACTATCAGGGTGGAGTACGCTTTCCAAGAATACAATGGAAACCATTGGTTTTTCATGGTATTCAATCCTCCATGTAGTAGTTCTTATCCTGGTGTTCTAGAAAGTTCTACTTCATTCCGGGTGAATTTCTTTCATCTCAATATCTAATATTTCTCAAAAATGAATAGAATGATATTTTGGGTCTACTGACTTCTTTTAACCATTTTTTATCCTAATTGGATAGGAATGACAATGGAAATAACATCTCGTTAATTTACTTTTAATTAATGTTAATAAATGGGGCTTTAGAGCAGCAATGGGATCATAAGATTATTCTAGAATATTAATGACTTGCTGAGGCCCCCAGTAATTTGTAGCTGATACCTGATCACCATGCATAAATTCTTGTCTTCCTTACCCATTCTCAGTCACTGATACTTGACTATACCGAAAATTGCTAATTGTCTCAAATTTTTTTCCTAATTATTCGTGATTATGCAAATGTTGTCATATAATTCTAGTGCGTGATTTATCCCATTCTTGGGTTGGTGAATGCGATTGTATGGTGGCTGTATAGACGAGGTATGAAAAACTTCTATTTTCTCTCCTACTGAAGTAGGCTATCTCCAGAAATCATTGACTAAAACTAAAGTAAAGGGTCACAAATATCCTTACTGGTCACTGTAATCCAAACTGACACTTGAATACAATGCTAATATCAATGACAGTTATTTGCCCAAACTGCATGTTGTAGGAAAAAACTCCAATCACTACATTGGCTCATGCCCAGTGAGTAACTAGATCGCCTTCCTGCTCCTGTAAATAACCACAATGACCTCCAGAATATATCAATAAAATGGAATGAAATATATTTGATTTAAATGTACTTAGAAGCTTCGCTCCCACACGCCACTTTACATGAAAGAAAAACACTGCTAATGTTCGAAATGCGCTAACCTATGCATGTAATATTATAGTAAGTATACTTATCAGCCTACATTATCTACCAATCAGTTGGATGGTTAAATTTCTAAAGAAAACGGGAACTTCAAAGAAACTTTCATTGTAATCAGTGTAATCGAAAGCCAACATGCAAAATCTAATGACCACATATTCATTTTTGTTACCAAGAGCAGCAAGTACTTTTGCGATGTTTTTATCAAGGTATTATTGTATCATTTATTTTACCTGTTATTTTATCTATTATTTTTTACAATTATTTTATCAATTATTTTACCTATTATTTTATAGGTATGTAGGCAACAACTAATAACATTATTAGCGATATTTCGGCGCTTTAAATAAACCCCCTTTATTGTCTATTATTTCACCCAATACTGTATCTGTTATTTTTCTTTTAATCTTCAACCAACCCCATATACAACGCCAGCCGCCTGTTTTGTATCTATAGGTGTGGTCATCACGGTGTCTCTAACCAATTTCATCATAAACTTACAAGTCTTTGTAACTTCATCTCATCTAATTACCCTCCACAAAACTGGCTGGTCTTTTACAAAGCCTTTAACCTCCCCTTTAATTACTTCTTAAATTTCTATGACCTCCGGTTTGTCCTGCCCATGACCCCCACCCCTTTCTCATGATAGCACTTAAATCAACATAATTCCACAGACACTTACCTACCTTGATGATTACTAACATAATTAGTTCCCCCCCCCCCAACAAGACAAAGCCTGACAGATTCCTGTGGGACAGGTTGAATGATTTAGTATATATGGTACGGTATGTCACCAGGTGCTAGTACATAGCTGAGCGCTGTTGTTGCTGTCTTATGGAAATTTACGGGATTTATGTATCTAATTAAAACGGGGACATGATTTGTTTCTACAGTGGGCGATAAATCACGTTTCAAACAAAATAGGTCACGATGAACGATTATTGGAGAGTTACAGTAACGGCATTTTGAGGTTTAATGAATATTTCTGATGGATATAAACCTCCTTTTTTGGATAAAGTTCAATACCTTATTTGGACCCGGAGTTAGACAACAGATGCACCAAACTGAATGCCACAACTAAAATTCATCCAACTCATCGTGACACAATCTTAGCACGCATTACACACGTAATAACACAGTACCTTGTATCAGCGTCATCATCATCGTCATTGTTGTCATCGCCATTATCACAATTATTGTCATCATCATCATCATTATCATCAAGGACATTGTCTAATAGGCCCGACATTAAAACATAAAACACAAAATTTCTGATTATTATTATTAAATCATTATATTCCTTTCTTACATCCACAGACACTGCAGTTGGTTTTATGGTGTAACATCTAGATGACTACTACAGTATTTCAATAACACTCTACATTTTCTAGAGAGCGTTGTCAGATGTACTCTTTTGAAATCTACCTTTTTCTATTATTTTATTTGTTTCTCATAGCTTCGTGTTTTACACTTTAACAACCGCGTTGTCATTATACTTGGATACCTTCCGTTCTGTCGGCGTGCATTCGCTACACGATTGCCAGAAGATTTTTTTTCGCTGCCAACGCGGTTTGAACGAACACACATGCCTGGGCACAATAACGGCGCATCACGATAAATCGCACGTCTCTCTCCGAAAATACCGGCTTATCTGACACATGACAGCTTATCACAAACAAACAATAATTTGACAGTAATTACAGGAAGAAAAAACCTCCGCGCGTTATAGTAGAATAGCGTAAGTAAGACCAGACATAATCCCCCGCGTAATTCATTACTACATAATCTCCGCATGTGCGAGATCTTTCGCGGATCTCCCGCGTTTCCCTGCGTCAATGACAATTAATTAACATTCGTGTTCCGGGCAGGTATTTGCGGTGACTGATTGACGTGTAAATTGAGGCCATGCGACACGCTGTCAAGATGGACACGAGATCCCACCGTCGTGTATTAAACAATATCTCGCCTGCGTTCTTCATTACTATTCAACTACCGCGGCAGCGTGCCGCAAACAGATCATTAACAATCACCTTGTCTTACCTGTAGATGCTCATCACTGATACCTGTAATGTCATTACGCTCCAGCAACGATGCTCACTGTGTTGCTAAGAAATTGTGCTCGGTACTAGCTCCGAGCTATCTATTTATCGCCATCCGGAATCCATCCCCCAGCATCGCCATATATACCCACATACACTCACATAACCTCTCCCCAACAAACACTCAGTTACCGTAGTTTATTTCACTCAACGCACATCTGACCTCAAAGTAGACCTGATACCGTGTGGACGGGACACGTGGGTATATCTGACCCCTGATATATCTGGTCGCCTGTAGACCTGAATGCAAGTTAACCCGACCCAAAGTAGCTCCATGTAGGCCTAACCCAAAATTGACCTTATACAAGTGGAATCGACCTGACCCGAGGTAGACCTCACCGTAACCACGAGTAACCACGACGATCCAATCATTTCAGGAGATCCCATTCCGGCACATCTGGAGTGGCAACCAGAGCAGCTTGCACTGCTCGTTCTCGCTGGAGCTGATCTCCGAGCAACAAGAGATGATTTCCTGCCTCATCCAAGTTTACCAGAAAGGCATCCTCAGTAATCGTCAGTGCATCAACGTCAGCAGCGACCTCAAGGATGTCTCCAGTGTGAGTATCTGATGCACGCCGTGACCGACATTTAACCAACATTTGACCAACATTTGACCACCCAATCACCCGGGTTTTTGACGAAAAGCGACCGATGAAACGCGACAAACTATTCCAACTTGGCTGAGTATTATTATTAAAAAAATACTGGACTTGTGAGAGTTACGGGTAAAATTTTTGGACTTCAAAAAATTGTTTTGACATTATTCATGCCTTTATAATTATGTCTCTAATTGAGTCTATAATTAATTACTATAATGGGGTAAAATATTTCAATAACTCCTTAGCCTTAGCTGATTTGTGACATTGTTAATGTGGTCACCTCGAAATCTGTAGTCCACACTTTCGAACGAATTGTGCTGTAGTTTAACGACGCCTGTTTCAGCCTAACTATTCAACATTTTCATAAATGGCAGACATCTTTTCTTCACAGCAATAAGATGTGGAATATTTGTTTCCATTGTTATTTTTTGACTGGTAGTCACAAAATATTCTTGATCAACTTCTTCATACATGCAACTATTTAACGTTGGTCACATCGGCTGCGTGAATCGCCGCCACTTTTTATTTTCATCCTCCCGTCTCCTGCAGTTACCGCCGACACCACCTGGCCAATGCACGCCGACGAGACAAAACTCGCTCGTATCGTCCAATGGGATCAACAGCTACTACCTACACGCATCGAACGAGGCATTATGCAATAACTTCAGGTGCACTCACCATAATTTCTTTTATTTTTCCAGTATTACTCCGTCAATTTATCCCAAATACAAAGACCTTAATCACAGCATGTTTACTAACTTATGTAACCGGAGAAAGGAATGATAAGTTGTTCAAAATCATCCTGCAAAAGTCTTGTTTACATAAATTTAATACCCAGGTTGTTTTTTTTTGATTAATGTAAAATTTATTCCGGATATGTTCCAAATAATCAAGAATACTTGACTTCATGTTTTAATGTTCAAAATGCCTTTATCTGTAAGAAATATAAGAAAAACTGAATGTAGAAAACGGAATCCTTTTTTGTAAAAGATTTACATGTTGGTTGTATTTCCTTTGATGATCTTTTGTTGTATAGAATAATTCGCGTCTTTTAAACACCAATTCTCACTTGTCTTTACTATTTTACAGGATGTACGTACTGTATTGTAATATATGGAATAATATAAACGAATGGCACGTGGTAAATTGGCTGTTTGATGTTGATAGATTATCACCGCGGGTTCGAAGCCAGTTGTGTCTGTTGTTGGACACGCCTAACCCCCGTGGTAACGATTGGAGGATGTTGGCGCAGGCCCTCACTGTAGACAGGTAACTCACGATAGGTGCTTAACCATAGATGAGTATAGATAGGTAATGATATATGGTTAATGATAGGTAGGTAATGATAGATGGTTAATGAATAATACATGGGTAACAATAGATGGTTAACAATAAATGGTTGATGATAGATGGTTAACAATAGATGGTTAAGAATAGATGGTTGATAGATGGTTAAGAATAAATGGTTTATGATAGATGGGGAAGAATAAATGGTTAATGATAGGTTAGTAGCAATATACGGTTCATGATAGATTGGTAACATTAGATGGTTTACGATAAATGGTTTATGACAAATTGTTTACAATAGATGGTTAATGATAGATGACTGTATATCTGTACCTCTCCATGAAGACATGTGTATCTGTGCTCTGCTGATGAGATATTCATATCGGCGACTCTTCAAAAGGACAACTAAGCCACTTGACTATAAATCATTGGGTCGAGCCAGCTTCACAGCAGTTCCAAGCAAGACTCGCAAATTTCTGTTTTTACCATGTATATTTCTGTATGCGCCCTTAAATAAATTTCTTTGCCACTCATGATCCCATTGGTTTAGTGGGTGCCACTTACTATTGATGTTAGTGGTTCAGTGGTTCAATGGTAAGAAATGTTATGAGAGGTTTTGAAGGTAAACCTGCAGGAATTTTTCCTTGCACCTTTTCCTTTCCCTGGTTTTTACTAAAGTGGTTAATTGCACATCGAGGCAAAATTATAAAAGGAACCGAAATTTACTGCCATTGATTAAGTACGAATGAAACCTTGCTTTTTTCAGTCCTCTAGAGTGAGAGAAGCAACAGAGAAACAACAGGGGACATAATTAGAAAATAGCGGTGTGGGTTGCCGTGTTAGCCATGTCGTAAATATGAAAATACAAAGGTAACACCTTGTTGACTAACTATATAAGGA